>JAOTIZ010000006.1:14362906-14389921 GCA_027123425.1 Erythroxylum panamense | reverse complement strand
TATGTTGTACTCTTTATGTATATATATCCTATTAAGTTTCAATAAAGTGGGTACCTTGAAACCCTAAATTCTGATAAATTCCTTAGCCAAAAATTGACCCAAAACCTTTTTGTTTCCTTAACATCATCTCCTGTTACTATTATTTCATCGACATACACCAAAAGAACTATAACTCCCCCTGAGGGAGAGTGTTTAATGAATAGTGTGTGGTCTCCTTGGCTTTGTTTGTACCCTATGGGCAACATAACTCTTGCAAATCTACCAAACCATGCCCGTGGTGATTGCTTAAGGCCATATAGTGCCTTTTTTAATTTACACACAGTATTAGTAGCTAAGTTATTCTTATAACCAGGCGGAACCTCCGTGTATATCTCCTCCTCTAGATCTTTATGTAAGAACGCATTCTTGACATCGAACTGTTGCAAATTCAAACCAAACTTAGCTGCAAGTGACAACAACACTCCAACTGTGTTCATCTTTGCAATAGGAGCAAAGGTCTCTAGATAATCAACTCCATAAGTTTGTGTATACCCCTTGGCCACTATTTGTGCCTTGTATCTCTCAATCAACCCATCTGCTCTATACTTTACCGTATACACCCATTTACAACCCACCGGTTTCTTTCCTGCTGGTTACTTAACCAACTCCTAAGTTTTGTTCTTCTCTAATGCCTCCAACTCTACATTCATAGCTTGTTTCCATTTTCCATAAGACAAAGCCTCAAACAGGGTGGTAGGAATTGTGATGGTATTCAGGCTTACAAGGAAAGCTCTATGAGATGATGAAAGATTCTTAAACGACAGAAAATGTGCAAGAGGGTATAATGGTCATTGTGGAAAATTAGTTCCTAACTTCTAGGGATTTGAATGTGGGAAAATCAGATCCTAATCTCTAGGGATTTTATTCTACTATTGTATAGGGATTTTATTTTGTATATGATTTTATTTCCATCTACATATACTAGGATCACCTTGTATAAATAGAGATGTAATAGTCTTGCAAATTAATTCAATACAATAAAATTATTGAGTTCCTCTTTTCCACAGTCATTTTGTACACTCTGTGGTTCCTTTCCTGATGGAAATTGGAAGGTCCTAGTCATTCTTATTCTCATGAAATTCATCTTGTAATGGAGAGTTAGAAATTGTTACCTCATTCAAAGGCTCAGAGATGGACTTCTGGACTTGCATAGGTTCCGGTATAGTCATATTCCTTCTTGTGTATACTTTACCTTTGCCAAATCTTACATCAGGTTTTTCTTGTGGTTCATTAGATGTTTTGGATGAACAAAGAGGTGAAGAGGAATCACATGAACAAGGAGGTGCGGAAGCAGATGTAGGAGGATCAGATGGAGTTTTAGACAATGACAGATCAGGCAAAAAGTCTTCCTTATCTTCTCTAGTTAAATCCTCCCCTTGAAGATAAGGATTGGTGAAATAAGGTTGTTGTTCATTGAATGTGACATCTACCGAGAAATAGAATTTCTTTGATGGAGGACGGTAACACTTGTACCCTTTCTGAGTTGATGAATAACCCACAAAGACATACTTTAGAGCCCTTGGATCTAATTTCCCCCTGTTTTGACTGTGGACATGGACAAAGGATGTGCACCCAAAGATTTTAGGGACAAGGTTATTTGTAGTGTTTTGGTTTGGGTAAAAAGTTGAAAGAATGTCCATAGGACTCTTAAAACCTAAGATTCGAGAGGGCAAACGATTTCTGAGATGAGTGGCGATAAGAATTGCTTCTCCCCAAAAAACTTTAGACACATGGTTTTGAAATAAAAGGGCTCAGGTTTTCTCAAGGAGTTTCCCATTTTTCCATTCTGCTACCCCGTTTTGTTGTGGAGTTCTTACACAAGAAGACTCGCAGATTATTCCCTCTTTTTGAAAGAGTAGGGTAAGAGTTTGATTGAAGTAGTCCCTGGCATTATCGAACCTAAATCTTTTGATATTGACCCCAAATTGGTTCTTGATCATGGAAGAGAAGTTTGGGAGTACGGTACTAACATCAGACTTATGTTTGAGCAAAAAAAATCCATGTAACACGTGTACAATCATCAATGAAAGAAACAAACCATTTTGCCCCATAAACATTAGAGACATTAGATGGACCCTAAATATCACTGTGAATGAGATAGAAAGGAATAGAACTTCTTTTATTACTACTTGAAAAAGGTACACGTTTGTGTTTAGCAATCTTGCACAACTCACAATGAAAGTTTTCAACATCTAAACCTTTAAACAAAGAGGGAAACATAATATGAACAATCCTAAATGATGGATGCCCAAGTCGACAATGATGAAGCAAAATTTTCTCTTTATTGAAAGAAACAAGTTCTGAAATGAAGGAATGTGGTAACCTACTCTTGTTCATGTTTAGTTGGCCTAGTGCTTCTAGATAGTAAAGGCCATCCCATTCCCTAGCACGTCCAATCATCCTCCTCGAATCCTTGTCCTAAAATGCACAATAGTTACTGTAAAAAATTACATTACAAGATAAATCTTGGGTGAGTTTCTATATGGAAACAAGGCTTGTGGTCAATTTAGGAACATGAAGGACAATTCGTAGAATTACTGATGGGCTTATTTTGACATCACCTATACTGGCTACAGTGGTTAAGGATCCATCAGCTGTGGCTATTTTCTTACAGCTTAGACATGGGGAGTAGGTTAAAAAGATATTGGATGAGTGGGTCATATGGTCGGTTGCTCCTGAATCCATGACCCAAGAGTTAGTGAAGGTTGTACTCGACGCATTTAATCCAAGAGAAAGAGGAAACTCACCTGAATATGCCAAAGAATAAGTACCTGAAGGTTTCAGTTTTCCCACGGCTGCTAATAAGTGATCTCACCCTCTCAATTTCTTCTTTGTTGAGGCTACTCAGCTCTTGTGATACTGATTCGTCTAGTGATACAGCAGCAATGTGCACTTGTCCATTGTTTCGTGGCTGATCTCCGTTCTGACCCCGCTAACGGCTTGAAGGCTTTCCATTAAGTTTCCACCATTTCTCACGTGTATTTCGATGTTTCTTGCAATAAGTACACCATAATTCATCACGATTTTGAGGCTTCGACTGATTATTCTTCATTCAAAAACTACTACTCTCTCCGTATTTGTGGTTGATTTGCTATTACTAGCCACCATAGCTAAACTGTCAATGATTTGCGGTTCCAGTATCAGCCCTCTCCTACTTTCTTGTCTTCGGATTAAAGTCATTACCTCATTAAAACATGGAACGTCTGGCATCCCAAGAATTTGTATCCTTACTTGATCAAATTCTGGATTTAGTCCAACCAGAAAATCATAAACTCTATCCTGTTCAATGAAGGTTTTTAGAACTGCTACATCTTCGGGACACTTGGTTTTTATCACCCGGTAGTGATCCAATTCCAGCCACAAGAATTTCAATTGATTTGCGTATTTCGTGACTGTTTTGTTTCCTTATTTTGCTGCAACAATTTTCACCTTTACTTCATACACTTATGTCGCATCTCTAGCCTTGGAATAAGATTGTTGGATTGCATCCATATGTCCTTGGCAGTGGCCAAAAACATACACGTCTCACTGATTTCTGGGACCACAGACCCCCACGACCATGACATAATCATAGCGTCTTCTTCATCCCATGCTTCAAATTGCAGATCCCCTGATTTAGGCCCTACATCCGTGAGATGACTAATCTTCCCCTTTCCTTTCAGCACAATTCGGGTGAGTTGAGACCATTTGAGATAATTTTTTCCATCTAATCTGTAGGTAGCTAGAATGATCAGCAATTCTCCAGGTTGTTGGGTTCGGATTACCTCTTCCAATTGGGTTTTGGCAATCTCCCCACTCTTAATCGTAGTCTCGATTTCTGACATCTTGCTTGACAAGATTCTAGGCAATTAAGGCCAAATTATGTGGGAGACAGAAGAAGAAGAAGAGAATGTGTACATGGAAGGAAAAAAATTTCAGCAATGAAGGCCAGAATATGGTCAGGTTATTGAACCTAAAGCTCTGATACCATGTCAGAAATTAAGCAGAAAGTGTATTTCCTCATGTGTTTTTGTTACAGCACTACTAGTCAAATATATATACAAAAACCTAGTATCCAAATCTAGTAGATATCCATAAATCAAGGAGTATCTTATCAGAATCTTAGCCAATCCTATTAGAATCTTGATCAATAATATCCTAACTTAAGGATACAATCTGTTACAATATATTTTCCTAAAATAGTCTCCCAAGTCCCAACTATACAGTTTTCCACAAATACTAAAACAACTCGAACTAAGATTTGAAGTTACGCTTGTAAGTAACATGAAAGCAACAGAGTAAGATATTGCCTAGAGAAGTTAACTCTCAAAGATAAAAAGGTCACATTTGCAGTCCTCTTTTTAATTGTTAAGTGCAAGAAATGCGACAGTAAGGATTGTAACAGATATGAAAACTGCTTCCAGGCAAGCAAACAGATCATATGAGCAAGTTTGACCAGCCATGTTAGTAATTAAGAAACTATTGCTTCTCATGCACGCTAAAAAGTTCTATTGTGACCCACAATAGAAAAGAACAATGTACAAAATGAGATTAAAAAAGGAGTTGTGAGAAGCTATAAAGCATGCAGAGATGAGCTTTTGTTCTTGTAGAGAATCCCGTAATAATAGATAGTCCCTTAATTAAGGGATTATCCTTATAGATTATCCTTAGCTGTAATATCTAGCTATATTAGAGATATTTCCATATAAGGAGTCTTCCTAATTAGGAAGACTCCCATAACTGTGTACCCTAACTCTATATAAGAATAGCAGCATCTGTACATCTATTTTATCTGAATAAATAGAGAAGTTTTACATGGTATCAGAGCCTCAAGCTCTTCCATGAATTACAAGGCTGCAATGGTGGAATCTCGATATTCATCCTTCGAGACCACCAGCAGCTCTACCCCTCTCTCTAGATCAAGAAATCAACCTGATTCAGTTAGCATACAACCAGAAAATTCCCTACATATTTCAATCCAGAAGCTTAATGGAAGAAACTACCTAGAATGGCCCCAATCAGCCCGTCTAGTAATCACTGGAAAAAGAAAAATAGGGTACATAACAGGAACAATCTAAACTCCAAGACCAGAAGACCCCAATTTCGACCAGTAGAGCTTGGAGAATGCCACGGTTACAGCCTAGCTTATCAACTCCATGGAACCAAGGGTTGGAAGACACTTTATTTTTCTCCCAACAGCCATAGATGTATGGGAAGCAATCAAAGAAACATATCCAGACCTGGAAAACTATGCTTAACTGTTTGAACTCAACTCAAAAATGTGGAAGATGCAGCAAGGTGAGCAAGATGTGACTGCATATTATAATGAGATGACCATAATATGGCAGGAGTTAGATCTATTTGAGGAAACAAAGTGGAAAGATCCAGAAGATGCAGCCCAATATAGAGAGAAAGTTGATAGGGGAAGAGTGTTTGTTTTTCTGGCTGGTTTGAAGGAAGAATTGGATGAAGTTAGGGGACGAATTTTGGGAAGAAGGCCACTACCTTCAATCCGAGAAGTCTTCTTTGAAGTTAGAAGTCGAAAAAGTGTCATGTTGGGAAAAAATGGAACTATAGAATTCCAGAATGAAGGTTCAGCCTTGGTCTCAAAGAATAGTGATAGTGAGGGTGAAAAAGGTAAAAGCAAGCATAAAACTTGGTGTGATTTTTGCAAAAAATCGTGGCATACAAGAGATACCTACTAGAAGATACATGGTAAACCAGCAAATTGGAAGAAAAAATGGACTAGTGGAGCAGGAGAAGGGAAGGCTTTGTAAGCTGGGAATCAGCCCAATCATGACCAGGACACTTCCAACTCAACCAGCACCTTTCCTTTCACAAGGGAACAACTTGATCATCTGTACATCTTTCTTACATATGAGAATTCAAAAAAACCCTCTTGTTCTATAGTCCAATCAGGTATAATCCTTCCAAAAGCCTTTGTTTGTTCTATACCCTTCTACTCTTGGATAGTTGACTTTGGAGCCACTGATCACATGACTGGTAGCTCCAAATTTTTTTCTTCTTACTCACTGTGTGCAGGGAACCAGAAAATCCGAATTGCAGATGGTTCCCTAGCTTCAGTAGCAGGGAAAGGGACAGTCCCTATTTCAGAAACCTTAACATTAAAAAATGTTCTTCACATTCCAAATCTTTTATATAACCTTGTTTTTGTTAGCAAGCTTACCAAAGATATGAATTGCAAAGCTAATTTTTGGTCAACACATTGTATGTTTCAGGATTTGGAATCGGGGAGGACAATTAGGGTTGCTAAGGTTATTGGAGGCTTATATATTTTGCAAGAAGAAGGTAAGGAATATGGAGAAGGGAGCTGTCACATTACTGTCAACAAGGAGGAAGAAATAATGATGTGGCATTATAAGTTAGGACACCCTAGTTTACAATACCTAAAGTGTGTGCTACCTTATTTATCTATCAATAAAAGTGCTATTTTTCAATGTGAATGTTGTGAGTTAGCTAAACTTCATAGAAGTCATTACCCCATTCAAAACAGTCGATGTCCAGAGCCATTTACGTTAATACATAGTGATTTATGGGGTCCCTGTAGAACTCAAACACCTAATAGAAAGCGGTGGTTCCTCACTTTTATTGATGATTGCTCTAGGGTCACATGGGTGTTTCTTTTGGGAGATAAATCGAAAGTTTGTCCCACAGTAGTATCCTTCTATAACATTGTGAAAACTCAATTTCAAAAGAAGATTAGAATGTTATGAAGTGATAATGGGAAGGAGTATGTGAACTTGGCAGTAAAAAATTTTCTAAATAGCAAAGGAATTATCCACCAAACCTCCTGTAATTAGACCCCATAGCAAAATGGAATTTCTGAAAGAAAAAGCAGACATCTTTTAAAGGTAGCTAGGGCTATTAGCTTTCAAACACATGTCCCAAAATACCTATGTGGAGAAGCAATTCTCACTGCCAATTTTTTGATCAATAGACTTCCCTCCAAAACCTTAAAATTCCAAACCCCATTACAAATCTTCTCTTCTTTCTTCCCTAACACAAAACCGAACCCACCTGTCCCTCTGAAAATATTTGGCAGCACTGTGTTTGTTTATAACCATGATCCCAAGAAATCCAAACTAGATCCTAAAGCTATCAAGTGTATTTTTGTTGGCTACTCTAGAACCCAAAAGGGATATAGATGTTTTGATCCAATATCTTGAAAGTTTTTTTACCTTTATGGATGTTACATTTTTTGAGGGTAGACCATATGATAGCCACACTCATCTTCAGGGGGAGTATTTCAATAAGGAGAATGAGAGGTCTAATGGAAAAAAATTGAGATATTAAACCTAGAAGGATCAGCAGTAGAGAAGATTACTAGTCAAGGGGACGAAACAGAAAATCAAGAAGAAGAAAATGTTGAAAAGGAAGCTGAAAAATAGAAAACACTCCACGGTGTAGTATATAGCAGGGAAGCAAGGGAAATAGTCTTTGATACAACTCAATTATCATCCCCGAATCTAAGTCCTGACATCTTTCAATTAGAAAATGAGATCAATAGCACCCAATCAGGTAACTCAAATGATCTCCCTGGTGATATTTTTCTTCCTATTGCAATGAAAAAAGGGAAAAGATCATGCACACAATACCCTATTTTCAACTTTGTCTCTAATGCAAAATTGTCTCCAACTTTTTTTGTCTTTATTTCCACACTAACCAGTGCAGAAATTCCAAACAATATACATGATGCTTTAGCTGTTCCTGAGTGAAAGGAGGCAATTTTGGAAGAGTTAAAGACCTTGGAAAAGAATGGCACGTGGGAGAAAACAGATCTACCAAGAGGAAAGAAATTGGATGGATGCCGGTGGATATTTACCATTAAATACAATGCAGATGGGTCAATAGAAAGATTTAAAGCTCGGTTGGTAGCAAAGGGTTATACTCAAACATTTGGGGTGGACTACACTGAGACATTCTTCCCAGTGGCAAAGTTGAATACTGTCACGATCCTATTATCAGTGGCTGCATGTTTAGACTGGCCTCTAGTACAACTAGATGTAAAAAATGCCTTCTTGAATGGTGATTTGGAAGAGGAAGTGTACATGGAGCCACCTCCTGGGTTTGAGAAAAGCTTTGGAGACAAAATGTGCAAACTTAGAAGGCCCACATATGTACTAAAACAGTCCCCAAGAGTCTGGTTTGACAGATTCACCAAATTTGTAACAAAGGGTATTCCTAAGGCCGATCAGATCATACCCTGTTTACTAAAAAGAATAGGGAAGGTAAGATTGTTGTCCTAATAGTGTATGTTGATGATATCAGAACCATTGGAAGTGATCAAGTGGAGATAGACAAATTACAAGCTCAGCTCCGAAAGGAATTTGAAGTAAAAAAACTTGGGACAGCTTAGATATTTCCTTGGTATAGAAGTAGCTCAATCCAAGAAGGGAATTGTGGTGACTCAAAGAAAGTATATGTTGTGGACGCATTCTTGGGGAAAAAATATGAAAGGAAAAAACAATAATTTGGATCTCTTATTTTTATTGCTTTGTTAGATAATTTACTATAGCTGTTTTATAGTTATTTCTTTATTAGGGACTTAATAAAGTAGGAATCATAGGATCGGTAGGAATCCTATTATCATAAGGAAACCTACCTGAAGTAGAGTAGGAATCATTGTATCGGTAGTAATCCTATTATTATAAGGAAACCTACTTGCAGTAGGAAACTTGCCTAAAGTAGGAATTCTATTATTGTAAGGAGACTTGCCTATTTAAAGGCAATTAGAAGCAATAAAAGGTAAGTCAGAATTTATTCAAATAAGAGACCTGAGTTCTCTTTATCGAACTCTAAGGTATCAACCTCCCTTTGAAGAGCTGAAATTCTACTCAAGGTAGGTCGACCGAAAAAACAGTATAGTCGTCCTGTGACTCGATCCCAAACACGGGACCATAATAGTATACTTCGAATTTATTAAAAGAGACAGGTTTAAGTGACTGTAAACTATGTGATACACCAGTGGAACAAGGGAAAAGACTTGGGTAGCCCGAAAATGGTACTCTAGTAAACAAGGAAAGGTACCAAAGACTTGTTGGGAAACTAATTTACTTATCTCACACCAGGCCAGATATAGCATTTGCAGTGAGCTTGGTAAGTAAATTTATGCACTCACCATATGAAGAACATTGGGAGGTTGTTATCAAAATTTTGAAGTATCTAAAGGGATGTCTTGGTAAGGGGTTGTTGTTTGAAAAGAAGGAAGAAAGAAGCATAGAAGTCTACACGGATACAAACTATGCTGGCTCCATTACTAACAGAAGGTCAACATCAGGCTACTGCACCTATCTATGGGAGAATATGGTCACATGGAGGAGTAAAAAGCAGAATGTAGTAGTTAGAAGTAGGGCAAAAGCTGAGTACATGGCCATGGCTAAAGGAGTGTGTGAAGTTTTATGGCTCCGAAGAGTTATGTCTGAGTTAAATTTGGAAGTTAAGCCTCCTATGAAGTTGTATTGTGACAATAAGGCAGCCATTAATATTGTACACAATCCAGTACTTCATGAAAGGACAAAGCATATAGAGGTGGATAAGCACTTTATAAGGGAAAAAATGGAAGATGGAAGCATATGTATCCCATTTGTTCCTACTAAAGAACAAAGAGCAGATGTCTTCACAAAGGGGCTACTTAGACAACCATTTGAAGAACAAATTAGCAAGTTGGGCATGATAGACATCTTTGCACCAACTTGAGGGGGAGTGTAGAGAATCCCATAATAATAGATAGTCCCTTAATCAAGGGATTATCCTTATAGATTATCCTTAGCTATAATATCTAGCTATATTAGGAATATTTTCCAATAAGGAGTTTTCCTAATTAGGAAGACTTTCATAACTATGTACCCCAACTCTATATAAGAATGGCAGCAGCTGTACGTCTATAATTATAATAAAAACAGAGAAGTTTTTATACTTTATTATTGATCTATAAATTCATTGAAAAAGTCAATTGTTTTCCGTCATTTTGCATACTTGAAGGGCAAGTATTTTTTTTAAAAAATAAAATTGAGTTTAGAGCTACATTTTTTTAATCACATTTGAGCAGTAATTGAATAATATATAATTTTAGTGAAGTTTGCACTTAATTATGACTCCTTTTAAGTTTTGTTTTGGACAGTAGTCTAGCTTACGTCTTTTTTCTTGGCAGCATGAAACAGAAATTCGAAGATCGAATTACCAAAATAGAATGAAAATAGGATAAAAAAATTGAAGGCTCAAATATTTTATTTTGCATTGAAAAGTTAGAAAATTTTTATTTATAATTTAAAAATATGTTTAGTTAGGGTTTATTAATAGAATATAATGAAATGTAATATTATTTTATTGTTTGAGAGGATGATTTACAATAGAATAAAAAGAGATGAGATGGAATATATTACATCTTATTCCATGTTAAACAATAAAACTGAGAAATTAGAGTTTATGATATAATGGAAGATGATAAACAACTTTTTACTATATTATATTATAAATCTTTTTTAAATACTATTTCACAATATTAAATTATGAATCTTTTTATTCTTCCCCAATAATAATTTTTAATATTATATCTATTTATAATCTATTATGTTATAAATTATTTCATTCTAATAAAGACCTCCAAATATAGCCTAAAGAATTCTGAACTACTAGTTACTACTACGATAAAATTCCTAAAGATCACAAATTTTGATAATTTAGAAGATTAATTTGGATCGAGGTTGTGTTGTATTCCTTTTTCCAATATATACGAAGCCGTAAGAGAACGTGGATCGCCGCCTTCCTTCTATTGAACCCGCTATTCCTAAGTTCCTTGCCAAATTTGCGTCGTGATTCAATTTTCTTAGCTACATAACACACGTCAGTGGGTCATTTCCACAAACACTTTACGTTCATCTTTAGTAAGTTCAATGTTATCTCTAGTCATGCGAGGAATCATATTTCTAAGACCAACCACAAGTTTGTATTCTGTTCTAGCTCGTAATTTTTTACATGCATCCGATATTGGTGTTCTCCAAGTTGGAATTCCAGTTTGTGGTACCCTTCCTACTAGGCCCATGAGTTCTCAACTTTCTTCTGTGTTTTCTTTCTCCATCTCCCTGAATATTCATACTCGTTGTGCCTCAGACGACGACCCACAAATGCGCAAAGATGGTTCATATGATACTGACTATGAGGCTAAGAAGTTAAGTATTAAAGATGATGAACTTGTTGAAGATGCGAAGTCGAGTATTAAAGATGATCAACTTGTACAAGATGTGAAGATCATTATGAACATACTGCGTGGATTGCCTGTGGAAGTGAAAAATAAGATTGAGCAATGCGGTGTTAAGGTGACACAAGTTTTGGTACTTGAGGTGCTTTCACGGGTGCGGAACAATTGGGAGGCTTCATTTACTTTCTTTCTGTGGGCTGGAAGGCAGCCAGGTTATTCTCACTCTATTCGTGAATACCATAGCATGATATCTATTCTTGGCAAAATGAGGAAGTTTGATACGGCATGGTCCTTAATTGATGAGATGAGAGGGGCTCAGACCAGTGTGACTCCGCAGACGTTGTTAATTATGATTAGGAAGTATTGTGCAGTGCATGATGTAGGTCGGGCTATCCACACCTTTTATGCTTTTAAGCGTTTTAAATTGGAAGCTGGAATGGATGAGTTTCAGGGCCTTTTATCTGCTCTGTGCCGATACAAGAATGTGCAAGATGCTGAGCACTTGATGTTTTGCAATAAACATGCGTTTCCCTTTAACACTAAGAGCTTCAATATTGTGCTCAATGGGTGGTCTAATGTGATTAGTAGTCCGCGTGAAGCTGAGAGAGTATGGAGGGAGATGCGAAAGAGGGGTATACCTTATGATGTTGTGTCCTATGCGAGTATAATATCTTGCTATTCCAAGACAGGTAATCTTTATAGGGTGCTTAAGCTTTTTGACAGAATGAAGTCAATGGGGATTGAACCCGACAGGAAAGTTTACAATGCTGTCATTCATGCTCTTGCAAAGGGTAGGCATGTAAAGGAAGCCTTCAAGCTCGTGGAAACAATGGAGGAGAAGGGTATAGCTCCTAATGCTGTCACCTATAATTCACTGATCAAACCTTTGTGTAGGGCTAAAAAGATAGATGAGGCTAGACAGGTGTTTGATGACATGCTACACCATGGTCTTCCTCCAAACATAAAGACCTATCATCCATTCCTCCGTATGTTAAGAACAGAGGATGAAGTGTTTGCATTGTTGGATAAGATGAGAAAAATGAACTGCTGGCCAACAAATGACACCTACATCATGTTGATTAGAAAATTTTGTCGATGTCGTCAGCTTGATAGTGCCCTTAAGTTGTGGAATGAGATGAGTGAAAACGGCATAAGTTTTGATCGAAGTTCATATCTGGTTCTGATACATGGTTTATTCTTGAATGGAAAGTTGGATGAGGCCTACAAGTATAATAAAGAAATGAAAGAAAACCACTACTTACCAGAACCAAAGATGGAAGAGATTCTTCAGACATGGTGGTCTAATAAGGAAATGGTCAACTATCAGACAAAAGAACCAAATGGCAATCCCGAGATAGGAAAGCAGATCAAACCTATTTATAAGAATGCTAATCACGAGAAACATTTCCTCCGACAAGCTGAAAGTAGGAGAGTCTCAAGATAGCTCGGTCTTTCCTTTTGGAAACGTTCATGCTTAAAACTTAAAACCAGGCGACTGTGTATCCAGCAACCTAAAGGTCCGTCATATCAGACGGAATTACCGCATTCACTGTTTTAAGTATGTGTTTGTGACAGGTTACAGTCATTCAATTTTTCTTCTCACACTTCCTATACAACTGTAGCAACTCCAGCCTGTCCAAAAGTGAGGTTTAAGCTATTGATCACATATATATGTTTACCCTCCCCTGAAGTAACTTAATGTAGTCCAACAGATGGATTACAAGATGGATCTAGTGCACTGGATCACAAGATGGTAAAGGTGTGGAACAAGACCGCAACCCAGGTACAAGTGCAATGGTCTAATAGTTCCCCATCGGTGGCTACATGGGAATCCTTGATGGAGTTGCAGAAACACTTCTCTGAAGCTAAGCTTGTGGACAAGGTTTTCGAAGAAGGGGGTGTTGTTACAGGACAATGAAGAAGGAGAAGCGTGCTAAGTAAAATAAAGAGCATCGACGTTTAGCAGTATCTAGTGGCTAGAAATAGCATAAACTGATTTTCAACAAGTGTAAGAACAAACATTTCTGGTACCAAACGTATTTGTTTTGCTGGAGCGAGTAGAGAATGAACCATTTTCCGGTAATAAAATAATAATAATAGGGCGTGCTTGAGGAAATTTTAAGCAAGATATGTTGCTAAATGCTGGAAGCGTTTGATTTTTCCAGCAAAAGCTATTCCAAGACTGCTAACCCTGTTGTTGCTGGACATTTATTTATTTATTCTACTTGGGACATAAATTATTCAGAACTTGCCCTTTAACAATAAATCCGTAAGGCTACTACAATCCATGCCCACTTCTTTCAAATCTTGTTTGAAATATTTCCATTCTCACTTTAAATTGCATACCTATCCATTGTCCATGACAGAACATCCCATTTTCTTCTTCTGAGAGTAGACATGCACTTCAACGTAAGGAATCATGAAACTGCTTGAAAAAGTATATCACTAGCTTCAAACCACATACATTTATAGGATCAGATTTGGTTTATACCAAGTACAAACTAATTACAGATCAACTTCACGGCCTTTCTTTCACCAAACCAGAAGTTCTATGAAAACTGGCCATTAAAACATCAGAAGTAAATATTAACTTCACACCTATTTTATGTAAGTTATCTCAGTAAGACAACAAAGAACATGCACTAGAGTACTATACATACTCAGAGAGAAGAAAACAAAGAAACATCTTGTTCACATTAGGAAGCGCTCGCAGCAAAAGAAATGCTCCCATATCAGTTTCAAGTTGTCTTCAAGCATGTCACGGATTGAATTACTTTCAGCATTTTGTCCCTGACAAAAATAGTGTAGCAAGCTTTACACTCATCATACATTACAATATGAACCAGAGAAATGAGATCAATTAAAGAATTAAGAAGATGATGTGCTTGTACGTAAAATATTAAATTAATCTGACTCGCACATAGACTGAAATGCAGCAACAACTATAAGTGAAACTATAAATCATGTTATGCAAATCCAGATGTTTAATTAAATGTTAGCCCAACAGACCCTGTTCCTAATAAAAGGATCACGACAATAACAAATACAAAGCTCCTATAGTCTAGCAATTAAGTTTGTTCCTTTATCCAATAAATCAGCTTCCACACAATAACAAAAAAAATATGAAATTTACAAGAAAAGCGATGCTCAAAATGAATATGAAGACGTATAAAACTTGTATCTTCTCCTTTTTGTAATGGGGGAAATTGAGAGGGGAAAGGGATCTGGTTTTCATTGACATAGAACAAATATTATCACCGGGGAACCCTTTACTCGTGTAAACACAGATCACACTATAAAAGGAAGAGAAGAGAAGTTAACCGCACAAATAAAACTTACCTGCGATTCTATAACTATTCCTTTTAACTTGATATACATTTCTCCTGAAGCTTCCCCAGTTGCATTCCTAAAGTCAAATCGATCAGCATGTCGAACTTTCAGCCTGATTGACTTATTTTTGTAGGCTTTAGAAATGGTGTGCCAAACCCCTACAACAGTATATCTATCTCCAGAAGATTCCTTCCCCAGTTGCCATCTCAACCCACCTTTCACATTCGAATCCAAAACTGCAGAGTTAATCAGGTTTCTTATGCTATCCATTTCATCATCCTGCAGTAATACATAAGACCAATTGGATCTCAAAATTTCACATACCTATCTTCATTTTCTTCCAGACCACCATAACATGGTAACACATGCTCTTGCTATTTAAAGTGATTTGACCTCAAAACTCATGTTAAAAGTTCTAACAAATGTGCTTGCTGTTCAAAAAAATATAAAGAAATATAGTATTATATGTTTTAAGCTGGAAGGACCAATCATGTCTTCTGTTTGAAGTAAATTGACTTTATGAAAGACATGTTTTTTATTTCATCTCTTACAAATAAGAAAACTAGATCATTTTCATCAAATGGAGTCAGATTAGTTGAAAAAGGAACCACTTGTTTTTTAACCCAGATCTGTATTATGCCTAGAGAATTATCTCTCCCAATTAAGGAAAAAGTGAAAACCATCAATTTGTTTTTTGAGAGGGTAACATAGGATGGAATAGTGTTTGAATGTTTCCAAATTCATTTCCCAAAACCCTCTCCAGAATCAATAACTTGAGTCAAGTGACAGCTAGCCTTACACAAGCTCCCATATTGTCTCATAAATCAGCATGGGAAGATATCTTCTTCTTTTGTGTAGCAGTGAATTTGTCTCATCATCCTTTGCATCAGAAAAACGAATTCTAAGGACAGTCTAATGATTATCAAAAAGAAAAATAAATATGGCCTAAATTAATGTATCTTTATAACAAAGGTAATGCATTTACTTAAGGTTTGGACAGTATATGAATGTTTACTACACAGCAGTTCACAGTTTCCAGTACAGCCTAGCTATTAGCAGTTCCCAGTAAATGATAGTGAATAATCTTACGGTTAAAGCGGTTAAGATCCTCTTAGAACATAACATGAGCCTTAGGTCTATATTCTTGTCAAGGCATGATACATCTGTAACCATATGGCGCACTTGGTTCAATTCAACCTGCAAGCATGTGCCTTTTACTTTAATCAAACAGTCATAAAATAGAACAAAGTAGATTATGTGAACATTGCAGACACTAATTCAAAATCAGGAGGCTGGGAAAAGTTTTTTCAATTCCCTACAAATGACAGAAAGGTTAATATGAAGAGCCATCTTGCTATGTTAATGAAAAGTAGCTTAATAACCATTCAGAGACAGTCCAGCTGTGCAACAGAAAACCTACCTTGTAGAGTTGAAGTTTTTTATCCTCCTTTACACTACATTTGCATGAAACTGTTGAATCTGGTCGTGAATTATCAGATAACTACAACAAATGTTAGAGGAACAAGTCAGTGACAAATCAGAATTATGGAACAAGTTGCATAGCTTAAAAAATACCTTAACATGGTATACGTCCTTCTCCTCTTGAAAATCAAGTCCAATCATGGGGACTACTTTATCTTTGATGTTCTCCATGTAAGAAGAAGGAACATTCGTGTAAAATGACTTTTTCAATTGCCTTAAAATGGTTTCTGTAACCAGATCTTTTTCAACACTTGCTAGGCTAGCTGAAGGGCTCCTGAACAAATAGAGCAATTTGATTAACTAGTTGTGAAACATAGAGTGCATTCATCAAAACTTTACGTATTACAAGTTCCGATCATAGACATGAAGGACTCAACTCAACTTTTTTTACTAGGTCCAATGAATGTATACAAAGAAACAATTCTGTTCAGTCTCAGTTAGCGTTAGCAGAAAAAACAATGACAAACCATTTAATAGCCAAGTAATAAAAAGCAAATATTTGGAAGTTTACACTGGAGAGCAAGAGGAAACAACTTAAAGTAATCAAAAGGGAGAAAAATCTAACACACAGCAATGAGGCTTGACATGCTCATCAAACAAAAACAATCAATGACTATTAAACCACTTACCCACGAAAAACAATTTTTCCAAATCGGGCAACCAATGTTGGCTTAACTTCCACCCCTTGATCCTCCATTTCATTCCTTAAAATTTTGAAAGAAGATAGCAAGTTTTGTTGTACATTTTCTGCTATAATAACCCAAGGACTTCTTGGGAAAAGCTGTCTCAATTCAGTATCCTCTACAACACGTACAATTTCAAAACAAACAAAAGTCAATGCCAACTGTTTGTGTTCAAGTAACAAAATTTAAGAGATAGGTACAAGAAACATAGAATGCCAACCTGCAGCTGAATGACTACGAACCAAGATGAGAGGTTTTTCCCCTGCTTTGCGCTCAATGTCCTCCAAAGAAATTGGATCGAGATGAATATAGGAAGGAAACTGGCCATTCTCAGCCAAACCAACAGGAAACCATGTAGATATAGCGTGATTGGCATATACTATCATCCCACTCCTACCTAAGTTAGAGACATTCGATTTGAAATTCAGATTTTTCCTAAATTGTGGAACAAGCAACTCAGGAGTTGGCGATGCCCTGTCCTTGCCCTTTAAAAGCCGCTTGTGTGGAGGAACGTAAGCCATGAAAAACAGTAGCAATTCTATGCAACCTGATCACGTCAGAAACAAGTTATATTGAAAAGGTATCATGCATGTAGTACTTGGAACAGAACATACAACTTGTATAGTTGAAACATATCAATAGCGCAGCCAGTAATCGCCAATATACAATTGCAGACAATGTTGGGTAGTTTGGTTTCAAAAGAGAAACAACCCCAAACGAACCCATCAACCTAGTCGTACTCTGCTGAGAAACACGGTTACAATTGAAAGGACCTTATAAACAACTGACCAACCTGACAATCGATCAAGTTAACTTCTTCGACATGTCTTCCAAACACCCGTAATGATTTTTTACAAACGTGAACCAGTTAAGTGACCACTAATTGAAGTAAGAAAAGAAAAACCCAGGAGCTACAAAACCCATAAGTGTAATAATTTGATTTTCCACTCAAGATTAAACTAACGGAAGTAGAAAAAATGTTACCTTGTCGAAGAGCTTTAAATCTTCAATTGATCTATCAAACTGAACTGAACTAGACTATTTATAAAGAAAAACGGACAACAAACTGGGATTGAAGCTACTTCACTACAAAGTCATTAATCAACAACTTGGCGAACAAGATGATACTACGAAGTCATTAATCAACAACTTGGCGAACAAGATGATCTTGAGTTCCTTGTCCACGCGATTTTTGAGTAGTAAGTTCCACTAACTAATAAAGTTCAATGAGGTGGCCTCCATCTTTTTTGCATACGGTGTCGAATGAATAAATTCTACCCAACCGGCTTACTCGTGGGACAAGATCATGTCTAATATTGTCTTGTTTTATTCTGTTTCATGAAATCTTATTCATTTATTTTACGGGACTTATAAGAGACCTACATGAGACCCATATAAATAAATGACTGAAATTTATTATATACAATAAAACACCATAATATTAGACAGGAGATCTGGACTCCTTACTAGTATGACTTCATATGATTAATTCACTGTTTTCAATATTTATTTGGCAATTCATCTCATTTATCATTTAATTAAAGAATATTTTTTTAAACCTTTGATAAGCCTATTCATATCCATTAAACAAAAGATTTCAAAGACTAATCATTTCATTTTTCAATTAATCCACCTCACTTTATGATAAATAATTTTCATTAAAAATGACTAAACTCCATTTTAAAGTCAATTCCAATTCCTTACTTTCTTTAAAGACTTCAAAGGATTCTTAATTTATAACTCCTTTGTACCACACATCAAAACCCAAATTATAAATCAAGGAGGCTGTTCTTAAGATGCCTTTAGTCAAATTTGATGTGATTTATGAATGAAACCAAGCACACAACACAATAGTAAACAAATCTCATAAACAAGTATATATCTATATACTATAGTATCTAAATATAAGCAAGCATATTGTCCATCCTACAAAGATTATGATTACTAATAAATGATGTCTTCATATTATCTAATCTAATAAAATGAATGATTGATTTGAAGGGAAATAAATAAACAATTCTAAATTACCAATTTAAAGCAATAAACAAGACTAAAACAACCAATAAATAAATTAGATCTAGGTTATACTTTCATTGTAACTCTTTTCCTATACTTTGTTTGTACTAACTTAATGATCAATTCCATACCTTTAAATGACTCAGAATTCTTAAGTTATAAATATCTACTTTTTCGAACAAGCCATCCCTTATTTTTAAATTAATTTTTTACCAAATTTTTTTTAATTAAAATAACCTAAGAACACATTAACTCGCTTCGTAAATTCTTATGATAGGTTACACCCTAACTTAGAATGATTGTGTAATTATATCTCTAACAACCCATACAATCCTCATCATTTATGTTGTGATCTAATCATACAAATCACCTTCCTATCTCAACATGTGAATTTGATTATCATATCTTAAAGTCTCTTTCTTTTTATTCAACACAATATAGTAACATGACAATTTTCAAGAAAACTAAAAATTTTATTAAATGAAAGTGGTAATTCAAAATATCAAGCCATATGGTTTATCCCACCCAGATCTATACACCAATTAGTTCAAGACAAAATAGATACAAATCATACAAAAAAATGAAACAACATATAAAAAAACATCCTCATGGTTCTTGAATCGTTAAATTCTTATTGAATCTTGATGGATTTCTTTTTCTTTGCCTAAGGTTGCCTTTCTCTTGATCTCTAGTGGTTTTTTTTGGTTCTAACTATTTCTTACCTCCAAATTTCACTACAAGAAAACAAACATTCCGCGGTGTTTTTAAATAACATCACAGATTGTCTAATATTTCTCAACGTTTTTAAAACGTCGTAGAAAGTGAAGGAATCCGCGACGTTTTTTTTTCCGCGACATTTTTATTATTATTTATATTATTTGTATTATTTTTTTTCCATTTTTCGAAAATCATATTAATTTAGTAATTTTTTAATTTAATAATTATTTTTTAAAATAGAAATTTTTAAATCTTATTTGTTTAATAACTATTCAATATTATTTATGAATTTTATTTATTTAATAATTCTTCAATTTTAATCAATTTTAATTATTGTTTTCCATTTTTTGAAAATCATTTATATTTAATAATTTTAAATTTTAATATTTATTTTTAAAAATACAATTTTTTTATATTTTTCATTGAATAGGACAAAGGAAAAAGGAAAAAAATAAATAAATAAATTAAAAACAAGAAGTAGAATATTTGCTTTTTTTTGAAAAATTAGGAGAATATTTACTTAAAAGACTCGACAACATACAATCCAATTTTGTTTAAATTTTTAAATAAATTACAAACTTCAACATCGAGTTAATAGAAAGTTTGCTATGAATTACTTCCGCATCTCACTTTGAGTTCCAGTGATCCTTCTGCTCACAACGTTCCTTGAGTTCTTACCTATCGTCATATTAAAGGAAAGGAAACCACAGATCAACATCAGAAATCATAAATAATGGCATAAACAACCCACCTTAATGTCATCAAAAACTGCACGAACATCTTCTGAATTGACTTCCTCTTCCTCATTACGTGTTACAGGCACATAATTTTTACAAAACCAAGGGTCTTGTTTGATTCATCCAATCCATACTCAGAAATCAGCAATTGAGCAGATGGACTTATCTTTGTAAAACTGCCCTTCTATTCTCTAGGTTCACTTTTAGATTCATGATGAGTTGACTTTCCTTCTTTTGTCCTCATTGAACCACTGGCAAAATTCTTTATAGATTCAATATCTTGAGGATCTTTAACCTTGCAAAAAGATCAGAAAGATAAAATATTGAATTAGACGACCTTATCAGTGTCAAGCAGCACTTACACAAAATATCAGATGAAGAAGCTGAAATATTCCAGTTTACTTAATGAAAAGCAATCAACCATATGAGCAAAATTACTAACTTACTGTTATTACAGTAGGTTGTCCCACGGCCACTTCATTGGAGCCTTCAGGTGCCAATATCTTAGCCAGATACCTATATGTAACATTACTCAAGCAACAAGATGTTAAGCTCCAGAACAGATTTCACAAAACTACTGACAAGCAAATGCTATGGGGGTACACATGTAGTAGCGCTAATTACAATAACAAGCTCAAAAAGGTTGAAGTTAATTGGCTTCTATCTGTACACTGAGTTTGTAACAGAACCCTTTTCATTCTTGAAAATACCTAGATTTCTAGTCTCCATCTCTCAAATACCCTTATAGTTGTCAAACCTTGGTTGGTTTAAGGATTCAACAATCATATTATAGTCCAAATCAATATGCCTGGTTCCCTGATACTAATATGAACAATTAATACCTAATATTAGAGAAGTCAAGCACTTAAAAGTTATAACCCTTCAATTCACCCTTTTCAGTGGGGAAGTAACTTACTAACTTACAACACCAAGAGACCAAAAATAATAAAAAATCCAAATAAAATAAACACATAGCTACCTCTGTGGTGCTGCCGATCATAATGAGAAGATGTGTATTAGTATTGCACATAAGAAAAACAGGCTACAGATTCAGCAGTGCTGTCACATAAAAGTATATGATTTTATATCTTAAAGCCAAAAAGAAGATTACCCCTCTTCAAGAGTTTCAAATTCAAGAGTAGCTCTATCTGTCTCTATCTCACATACGATATCGCCAACTTCTATCTGAAAGTGGGAACATAAAGAAAATATGGCATGGTGATTTGGTTCTGTAAAAAAGAAAAGCCATGTTAGCAAACTAACCTTATCACCTTCCTTTTTCCTCCACTTGGCAATTTACCTTGGTCCTGCATATTAATCAACATCACATGACTATTCAGGTTGTAAAGAAAAACACAATCTGTTGGCAGAATGGAGCAGCAATGCCCCTACCATTGTTGGCGATAATGTTGGCATTCCAAGAATAGTATGAGGGGGGAGGTCAGAAGTGTCAATTGCAGAACTTGTTTCTTTGACACCCTCATGTTGAATATCATGTTTAGTTGATTTTTCATCCTTAACCTCAGATCCACTGCTCACAGATGCAGGGACATTTTGGATGTCATCTGCATCCGCAACCTTGAAAAGTTGACAAAAAATAGTCCAAATTTATTTATAATGGCAGAAAAGGAAAACAAAAATTCATAAGTAAGGTGAATGCAAGTACCCAAAAAATAAACTGAGGCCAAAAACTTAAATGTAAAGGTAGACTACCTAAGAATAGCATCATAATTCCAATTTATTTTAAAAAACTGAAATAGGAAACTATAATGATTTCAATAAGTGATAAGAGAGAAGAGGATCCGTGCGGTCCAACAGTAATTGTACTATAATTTCTCAATAAATGAAGCCAATGCAATTAAAATTAGTATACTGATGTGAATGAATAACTTTGTTGTGCAAAGTCCACTGAATTTCCAAGAAAACTATTTATGAAATTCATCACATTTACCATAATGGCAATGGGTTGCCCTACAGGGATGTCCTTTGAACCTTCAGGTGCTAGAATCCTAGCCAAACACCTGCACTGGAAGAGCACCAATTTTCTTTTGAACCTTCAGGCGCTAGAATCCTAGCCAAAAACCTGAACTGGAAGAGCACCAATTAATAAATAGTTCCTATGCAATAAACCTAGGTAGCTCGTGAAAAACCATATTGAAGAAGAGTTACGTCAGTAAACTACGAAATATTATATAAAAAAGGAAATGACATAGCAAGAAAAAATAGAAATGCAAATGAAAATAAACTGAACCAAATTAGACCTAGATCCGGTAAGAAGAATAGTAGGGAACACAGTCAAAAGATCAACCAGTTGGTCTCAAGCTGCACAAACTCTGATCCAGTATCACATTTGAATTACAACTTATTATCTAAATCGAGCAAAAAGTAAAAATCTAAAAGAGGTCCACACATGTATATAAAGACAATGGAAAGAATAACTATGAACATAAATCAAAAAGTATTATGCAAATATGCAGAGCAGATAGAGGTTCCAGGTTTCCATATCAAACGGACTACTGAAAATTTTGAGTTTATAGTAGTCATGTGCTAGATCATCTAATTACAACCCTGGAGTCGGTATTTCCAGTTTACCAATTCTCAATTCAACCAGTCAAGTAACCGGTTCTACTGCCTATGGTAGAAATGCATAACTTTCTGATGGAAATAACAGGTAGAAAAACTCTGAGATTAATCATACTAAGAATCAGAATGAGAGATAACTAATCATGAATGAAGATAGAAAAAGTAAAGGGAAAAAGAGCTACCCTTCTTCGAGACTTTCAAACTCAAATAGCTTTATAAGTTTCTATTTCACATGGTATATCACACAAAGTCATCATCTTCTTCATCGTCGTCTTCATCTTCCTCTTCGTCTTCGCCTAGGTCCTCTTCATCATCATCATCTTCATAATCATCCTCATCCATTTATTCTTCTTCTTCGTCATCATTTAGGGTTTTGGAATCAAGAGGAGGTCCGTCAAGGTAAATTTCGGGATCGTAAACGAGCTAAGCGCATAGGCCATTCTCCAACTCAACCACGCTGTAAAGCTGCCTATCGTTGGGTGATTTCACCACTATATCGTCAGATTTGAACGTGCAATCAGCCACCATTAGGAAGAGAAATCGAAAACCAAGCGAAGAGAGAGTTAGAGTATGTTGCCCCCAAAATTTAGCAAACACCTTTCTCTATCTTCTTCTTCTTCATCACCGAGCTCTACAATAAAAAAAATCCTTTTATATTCAGCAACAACTTAATTTATTGCTGAAGGCTGCAGTGGAGTTTTATTCAATAAAATGTCGCGTTTTCTATTTCTTGACATTTTAATCAAAAAAAATGTTACAAAAAGTGTTACAACAGTGATTTAAAAATCGGACCGAATCAGCCGGTCGGATCGGTGAACCGGTAAATCAAAGTATGAAACAGTCTAATTTAGCCTTTATTTTTTATAAGTAATTGATCCGTTTATTTTATGGTTCGACCGGTAAAAACCGCTGAACCGGTTAAAGAATGAACCGGCCATTTATTTTATGGTCAGACCGGTAAAAACCGCTGAACCGGTTATAGAATGAACCGGCCGGTTCATTTAAAAAATATTTTTCATTTAAATTTTAAAATTAAAAACCAAAAGATTTAAAAGTTAAACTTAAAACATAAGGAGACAAAACGCCGCCTCCGTCACTGTTCACCGCCTCTGCATTGTTCACTTCACTCTTCAATAACAGGTTTTTTTTCATCTCTCTTTCACGTCTCTCTCTCTATCTCTCTTAATAAGTTTGTTGCTTAGGAAACGAAAATAGGCGACACAGGCGGCGGCGATTACATAGGCGACACAGGCGGCGATTGCGATGATACCCATGGTCGGCATCTCGCTAGCGCCTCCACCGGCAGGCGTGCGCTCTTTCGCCCAAGCTCTCGAGGGGCGCAAAGCCCCCTCCCCGGATGATTCTGCAACCGCAGCCTTCTGTGGTTCACATCGAGTCTCGACCTAAGATGTATAAGGGGGAACCGACTTTCTTCCTTACCAAGGAGGAAGAAGCCCAGCTTGCCACTCCTTTTCACCTGGCGTTGGTTGGCAAATTTACCAAGGGTTGGCCAAAGATGGATTTTCTGAGGTCATCGTTCGACCGAATCGGATTTAAGGGAAATTTTTCCCTAGGCATGATTGACTTCCGCCATGTTCTCATCTGTTTTGATCTTGAGGAAGATTACCAGCGCTGTTGGTTGCGAGCCCTATGGACGTTTGACAGTCACCTTATGCGTGTTTTTAAATGGTCGCCGGATTTCCACCCCGATCACGAATCCTCTGTTGTTTCGCTCTGGGTTTCTTTTGAGGGTTTGCCGATTCATTGTTTTCATGAGAAGTACCTTCATTGGATGGCCACAATGATCGGGGTTCCGCTGAAAATTGATGTTCCAACTTTAAATCTTTCTCGACCCATGATTGCAAGAGTGTGTATTGAGGTTGATTTGTTGAAGGAGCTGTCGACTCGATTGCGACTAGGTACGGCAGAGCATGAGTTTTTCCAATCTGTGTTGTATGAGAATCTGCCTTCGTATTGTCGTCACTGTCAGAAGGTAGGTCATACGGTGAATGCTTGTTGCCATAAGCAGCACAAGCCATCTACTACTGATGTAGCTCCGGATTCAACAATTCCACCCGTACAGGTTTGGAAGGCTAAAGAGCCAATTGCATCTGGCTTGTCCGTGCACGATATAGATACTTCTCCTATCGCTCCCTCTGCTCTTACACTTGCCCCTGTTCTTGAGTCCGTGAGTAAGACGCCGCCTCCTGAACAGAACGCTGCTGTTGCTACCGACCCAATTTCATCTTGCCTTCACTTGTCTTCTCCCTTTGTGCCATTGTCTGAGCTTGTTGAGGCCACTGACCATTCTGTTCCACCTATTCCATCAGTTCCCTAATCTAGTGATGTTCTTGAAATGGTTAACGATGACGTTGTTGCTCCATCTACCGAATATGCCGCACCTTCTGTTTTCCCTGGCCCTGATTTTGTGCTATCTGGAATATGCCCTGTTGCTACAGCAGTACTTAATGTTCAGACTAATACTCTTGCTAATACAACAATCGTTCCGATGGGTACATATGGGGCCTCTGCCAATATGGATTCCTTTAATTCCGAACACGCTGCACCAGTTCAGATCTTTTCTACTACCGTTGAAATTCCTCAGGTCACTTCTTAGGGTCCTGTGCCAACTAAGGTTCAGGATGATTTCTGGCTTGGTACAACTTCTGGTCAACAGAATGTCAAAATTTCCCGAATGGTACAGTCTGAGGGAGAAACTGCTCTACCGAAACGGGGTCGTCCCGCGGGCTCAAAAAATAAGAAAGTTACTTTTGATGCTGAATCTCTTCGCTAATCACTCATGATTAGTAGCCTAAATTGGAATATCCGTGGGGTGGGTAACACGGCCTCCTAACGTCGCCTAAAATCTCTGACTGATATGCACAAATTGTCTGCAGTTTTTGTGATTGAGCCAATGGTGCAACCTGTTTCTATGGATCGACTACTGAGAAAATTACACTTTACATTTGGCTATGTTTCAGACACTAACAAAATTTGGGCCCTTTTTTTCCAATATTTATTCCACTACGTTACTTAGTGGTACCGAACAAGTCATGCACTTGCAATTAACCCACGCTAATGTGCCAACAGTTTCTTACATCTCTGTAGTCTATGCGAGGTCGAGAAGGCGGGACCGTCTTAAATTATGGTCTGAGTTATATGCTTTCCGAGCTGCTAATGCTAATGTCCCGTGGTTATTGGGGGGCGATTTTAATGTCATCCGAAGTCTTGATGAATATAGCGGTCTTGGATCTCCTGAGCTTGCATCTATGGACGACTTCAACTCCTTCATTGCTTCTTGCAGCCTGTTGGAACTCCCCACGCAGGGTGCTGAATTTACTTGGATAGGCACTAGATCCAATGGTCGTGTTATGAAGAAGTTGGATCAGACATTGGTAACTACTGAGTGGGCCGACCTGTTCCCGATCTCTTCAATTCAGAACTTAAATCGAACGGGGTCAGATCATAGCCCGATGTTGTGCCAATTTGACACGGAGCAAGTTTCACGCCCACGCCTATTTCATTTCCAGCGGATGTGGCTACGTCGAGATGACTTCCTCACTTTGGTAAAATTGAATTGGGCTCAGCCCATAGCATGTCATGGTATGTTACGGTTCTCCCTAAAGCTACGTCGCCTCAAATCCTGTTTGCGGCTCTGGAACAAGGAGACGTTTGGGGATGTCTTCCTTAATCTGAAAATGGCAGAGTCAGTTGTGATGCAGCTGGAACAGGAGTTTGAAAACTCTGGGACCAATGATGTTCTAATGAGGCTGAACAAATCCAAAGCTGAATTGTTACTACGGCTTAAAGAACATGAGGACTTTATGCTTCAAAGGATGAGATTGAAATGGCTTAAGGAGGGTGATGCTAACACCGCCTATTTTCATGCTTCTTTGGCAGAGAAACGAACACGATTGGGGATACATAAGATTAGAGATGGCAATGGGCACTGGTTGACAGACCTGGCTTATATTGAATCTGAAGCGGTCAGATATTTCCAATCCCTCTTATCAAAGGAGGTAGTTGAGGATGAGGAGGAAGCTACATCTAGGCTGCTAAGCTACATACCGAGGCTTGTTGAGGATGAGGACAATATTTTGTTGTCACAACCGGTAACGATGGAGGAGGTAAAGAAAGCAGTTATGAGTTTATCGTCCACTAGTGCGCCCGGAGTTGATGGATACTGTGGAGCTTTTTATCATAATTGTTGGGACATCATTTGTCATGATCT
>JAOTIZ010000006.1:14345003-14361118 GCA_027123425.1 Erythroxylum panamense | reverse complement strand
GTGACAATAAATAAAATTTAAATGCAGGCGATATGAGATGATTTGAAAGAAATGCTCTACTTGCTATGGTAGCTTATACGGATTATTTGGTTTGCTTGTGATATATATATCAATATACGTGTCGAGCTAATAGACAACTAGTGCATCCAAAAAGAGGTCATAGAGAAATTGTACATCAAGAATTACTAACCACAATAGAGATACATTATAATGCACGCAGCATTTTATACATGAGTTATGATGCATTTGTTCGCTTATGTTCAATTTTTCGTTGGGAGGGGGAGAGACTGTTGAGGAACAAGTTGGAATATTTTTTTCTATTTTAAGTAATAGAGCTAGCACTCGTTCACAAAGTTTCTTTTTCCGACGATCTACTAAAACAATTAGTTGTCAATTCCACCAGGTACTCAGAGCAATAATTACCCTCGAAGATCAATTTTTGGTTCAGCCAAATGGTTTGGTTGACCCTCCCGAAATAATCAATAGTTGAGGAAGATTTTATCCATATTTTCAGGTTTTTTTTTTAAATTATAAACAAAAACATACTTTTTTATTAATAAAAAAATTCTAATATATTTTATGGACTTTTTAGATTTGTATTGGTGCTCTTGATGGAAACATATCAAAGTAAAAGTTTTAAAGGAAAATATATCAAGGTACAAAGGAAGGAAGAGTTATCCTACAATGAATGTTTTGGTTGTATGCACTTTTGACTTAAAATTTACATATGTCTTACCTGGATGGGAAGATTCAGCCTCAGATTTAAGAATTTTAGATAATGCATTAGCTAGAGAAGATAAGCTCATTGTTCCTTAAGGTATCTTTTAGTTGAAGACTATTAAATTCTATATTATATACAAAAAGTGTTATTGTCAATAAGCATTTAGTAAATGGTTTTACTTTTATTTATAGGTAAATTCTATTTAGTTGATGCTGGATATATGCTAAGGTCCGGATTTATTACTCCTTATAGAAGCACTTGATATCATTTAAAAGAGTATTATCGACAAGCTCCAACTAATGCAAAAGAGTTATTCAACTTGAGACATGCTTCATTATGTAATGCAATTGAAAGGGCTTTCGGTATTTTGAAATGTAGATTTCTCATTTTATCTGAGATGTCAAAATATGATGTGTACACATTATCTAAAATTATGTTAGCTTGTTGTATTTTACATAACTTTTTGATACAATATGATCCGGATGAAGAACTTGTTGCAAGAGTTGATAAAGAGCTATTGAATAGTGATCATGATGATGATAATGTCTTTGGAGGAATTGCTAGGAATGAAGATGGTAGAATAGGAGAAATAATAAGAAATACTATCGTTGCACATATGTGGAATGATTACGTTTTTCAACATTGATTTGTTGACCTTTTTGTCATTACATTATGTAACTTTGTTTATGTTTTGTTCTCTTTTTGATACCGCTACTTGTAAACATGATTGTTCGTCCTTTCAATGTTATTGTCTTTCACAATTTTATGCTTGTTTATGTTGTTGAGAAAAGTAAGAGTTAATAATAGAATAAGATGGTTGTGTTGGATTGTGTTTGGAACAAATAGGTGACGATGGACGTAGAGATGAATTATGATGAAAAAAAAGTTGATGGATATTTTAGGTGGAATTATGAAATGGATAAGTGCATGCTTCAAGTTCATAGGGAGCAAAAAAATAAAGGCCAAAAGGAGGATAGAAATTTTAGTGCTGGTGCATATAGAGAGGTGATAAAGGAAATTAATGAAAAGTTTGGGGTTAAGATTAATCGGAGCAAAATTGTAAATCAATTGAGAACTTTAAGGGAAGAAATGCATTTGGCAATATATCTTGATGGCAAAAGTGGAATTGGATGGAATGATGTTACCAAGACATTTGAAGCGGTTCCAGAGGTGTGGCAAAGTCTGATACAGGTATTTTATTTAATACTTATATAGTTAAAATTTTGTATTTGTATTATTTTTTATGCATGAAGTTTGTTGACATAGTCTCTTGTATTGTGATTGATAGGTTAACGAAAAGGGGAAGCATATTCGAGGGAAGCCTTTACCTAAATTGGACCTTGTTCGTGAGATCTATGAGAAAGATAGAGCCATTAGATCTGAAGTTTATAGTGTAAAGGAGAAGGTTCAAAGATGGGAAAAGAAAAGTTGTGATATGAATATTGAAGACATTGGTAATATGCAAGCAAATAATAAGGTTCATTTAGAGAGTTTTTATCCATTTGGTAGCGAGAGTACTCCAACAACACCAATAACTCAAGCTCTCTCATCATCAACACTTTCAGTGTCAAAACCATCCTACACGGGTAAGAAAAGAAAAGCACGAGTGGAAGATCAAATTTTTTTTCGGAATTACAAGTTATGTCCAATGCAATGAAAGAAATTGCACAAGCTATTGTAGCCACAAACCTTCGTGTTAGAAAAGAGGAGGAAATATGTGACGCAATGAAAGAATTAGGATTGGAAGAGCGTGCTCTCTTGGATGCAGTTACTTGGCTTGTAAAGCATCCTAACTTTATTGATATATTTTTTGCATGTCCAATTGAACTACGTTTAGATTGATTGTCTACGCAGATGGGTTGATGTTAGGTTTTTATAGCTTGCTCTATTTAAGTGTGAAACTTTATAGATGATGTAACTTTATGTAAGTATGAATGTTTTTTATTTAGTTTTCTGATATAACGATCTTATGTCTCCTTATCACATGAAGACATGTTAAAACTTGTTATGATATTAGATGTAATTTGGAGTGAAATATCAAAATTTGATAATGCCTTGTAATTATCAACGCAAAAGAACTACTGCTCGTTTATGCATTTTTAAGCTTCTAAATTATAATAACTTTCTATTACCTTCATAATTAGGTCTAGCCTGATATTATTTGCAATCAATTTTTTCTTTTCATTTTAATAATAAACTTTTTTGATGATATTACTTATAATAAAATTGATGTTTATAAGTTACTCTATGTAAGTGTGAATGTTTATTAGTTAACAACATTATTTTTTAGTCAGAGGTAAATGTGTCATATGAAATAATTGAATTCAATTATAATCTTATTGGATTTGTTCTAAACAGTATCATTGAATTCAATTCTAATATTACTGGATTTGTTCTAAATAGTGTAAATTGAATTCAATTCAATCTCATTAATGTAATTAAATTCAATTCGTTAATTAATTCAATTAGAAGGTTTCCAAACAGCCTGAAAATCTATTTTCAGAATATAGTTTTTGTTTTGTATAGAGAAAAAAAATTGGAGAATATTTCTCAACAGGACAATTCATGGGTTAATATTCTTAAAGGAGCTGATAAACAAGATCAGAGAGCAATTAGTGACAGCAAGTTCACCTTAGATGCAATGATGCAATGGAGTAGCTGCAAAACCGAGAATTGTTTGGCACGAGAATGAGTTTTTCCCATTGCAAAACAAGGCTGCCTCTCACTGCAAGTCCCGTAATTGTAACTGGTGATTGTTTCCTATTCTAGTGCTATTGCATAAATATTGCAATTCTTTCACCCTCTGGCTCACACACTCTGGCCATGAATCCTCCCCCCGCAACTCCCGTTCCCAATAGCCTTCCATTTCGTAACCCTAATTCCTTCTCCCATCACCACCCACCACCACTTCAATTTCCATACCATCCTCCACCACCCACTACTACCACTATTTCGACCTCCTCTACTCAAATTCCTGATCTTTCCACCACACTATCTTCTATCACTGATCTCCTATCCCTCTCTCACCAAACACTCACTGCTCTTTCCTCTATGACAAAGCCCCAAATTACGACTGGCTATGTCTCGTGCCCCCACAACCCACACCATCTCATGCCTCCAGAGTCCCTCTTTCTTCACTCTCTTCGCTGCCCGTTTCCACTCTCCGAAGATCCTACCTCTCTTGTTCAGTCTCTTTATTATCCAAAAACTCTCAACAATCCCCTTTGTCCACCCGAATGCCCCCTCAAGGAACATCCTTGCAGCACCGAGGTTTGCTTCTCTTTGGATGCTTATCACGACGAATTCGCACCAGCTTTTTTTTATAAGGATTGCCCTGGTGTTGTTAACTTCAATGATTTAGTTAGGCCGAGAAGATTGTTTACGTTACCTCGGGTTTTATTGGTAGAATGCGCCAATTCTGCGCGTACTAGTAAGGGAGACATTGGGGAGTTGGATACAAGCACTATTAAGCTTTTCCCATCTGATTTCTGGGGTATTAGAAGAGAGATTGATGGTTGGGTTGATTATCCGATTGAATATTCGCATGGTGTGTTTTGCACGGTTTTGGGATTACATTTGGTTAAGGGCAGTGATTTGAGGAGGTGGATTATTACTGATTCTCCGCGTCATGGGGTGCTGATTGATGTGTATATGAGGGATCACATATCTCTGCTTTTTGGGTTGTCTCTAAGGGCAATTAGAAGAGAAGCCTTGGCATTGTCAAACTGTGAGGTTAATATGACAACCAAGACTTTCAAATGTCCTGTTTTGGTTCTCTCTTTGACATGGATTGTATCTCAGCTTTCTGTTTTGTACGGTGAAATGAATGCAAAATGCTTTGTTATTAGCATTTTTAGGCAATGCATCTTGGACGTTGCATGTCAGCTATTGTTATTTCCTTTGGTATCTAATTCACAAGTGTATCCAAGTGCTTTAGATGCTAATCAAGATGATGGTAAGGAAATAAAAATTACCGAAGGACTTGAAGTAATTACAAATTGTAAATACGGCAAAGGAGTTGATGCTTTTATGCTCAAAGAGGAGATTTCTGTCTCTCGAGTGGCGGGGGCAGTTGCGGCGGTGCATGAGCGGTCTTTGCTAGAAGCAAAAATTAAGGAGTTAAGAGGTTCATATTCACTGCCAAGATATCATCGGTATGCAATTTCTGATACTTCTTTTTCTTGTGGTATTCGAATGTTTTCAGTTGTAAGACAGAATGTTGTGTTCACCTTCTACACTAATGACAGCTAAAAATAGAGTGCTGATTCTTTTAATAGCTCCTATTAGTTTCTATTTTCGAGTTCTTAAGCAGATTGGGTTGCTACAATGCTTGTGGCATCTTTATTTTTTAAAAATTTCTGTTTATTATTTTCTAAATTTTGGATCGAAGTTTGGAAAATTTGTTATAAAAAGGAAAAGTAGTAAGAGTCAAGCCCACTAGATAAAGTTGGTATGGTTCTCTAGCCTCTTTCTACCTCCCTGCTCACCATCACTCGCCCTTCACCACAATAGTTGTTACAAAGGTTTTTCTAAACATCGAACTTATAATGAAGTTGTGCTTATTTTTTTACACGATAATCACATAGATTTGTTTAAGCACGATAATTTCACTTAGATTTTTTTCGAATGCCTCACGATTCTTGTAGTGTTTACTTTTACACTCTTGCAAGAATACCACGTAAATAATGGATAATTAAAGCCAATAATAAATACATAAGAGTTGTGATAAAAACCAACAGTCATTATTTCTCCAAAAGTATACAAAAGAATGCTATTTTAATGTGTCTCCTCTCCTCTATCTTTGTTCCAAGGAGCAAGACTTAAATGACTGCACAATTCTGCTATTAAGACTTATTAGTCTAACAATCCACTCTTATGAGAAGAACTTGACACTCGTCGAAATAATCTATTAGCGCTCATTCGAATGTGATTCTCTTTAAGACTACTTGGTCATTGACACATCTCCAATTCAACATTTTCCCTTTTTGTTGGGTTTGTCTTTGTTTTTGTTTAGACACTCCTTCACAATGCGCATTGCTCCTAATAAAGTATAATTATTGAGGTAGACTTTTTTGGTCCAGTCATCCTCTATTCTTTGATCTTTCTTGATCATGAAATTTATTTGCTTCCCACTCACCATTTGCTTTGGGTATTTATGAGCAAAGTGTGGCCCTTCACCAATGAAACAAGCAATATCTTGTTTTGTTTGTTTTTGGAGTTACATTGAGAAGATTCACTTGCCTTTTCCTTAACTTTCTCCTAGCTATTCTATGTCCCGCCATTCTTTTTGCCTTCACTGCTCATTCAAATTCGTGGTTACATTTGGAGATTTACCAAAGCATTTGCAACCACTATCGCACTTAGAAGGTCTTTCACGTTCTGCCTCCAAAGCTTCGTTTGTGCCCATCTTTGCAAGTCGTTTATGAAGTTGAACAATTTATCTTACTCAAACATGTTTTGCACGCTCAACATCAAGGATGTGAATTTTCTCATATATTGCTGCACAAATTTGTCTTGGTTTAACCTCTTCAAAGCGTCCTTCACGAACAAACAAGTGTTGTTGGGGAAGATCTGGTCCGTTAGTTCATTCTTCATTTTCTTACAAACGTTAATGGAAGGTCTAACTAAATTGATATAATTAGAGGTTCTCGTTTTTTACCGCAACTTTGCATCCTCCACCATGCACATAGTTGTGATTGACATCTTCTTGGAGTCGGATACTTTTACTACTGCAAAGTATTGTTCCATGTTCTATAAGAAATTTTCGTGTTCTTTGGCACTCTGTTTGCTTTTGAAAACTTGGAGCTCTCACACTTTCACGAAAGTGATTTTGATACAGCCAATGCCCTGCATTGCAATAGTCTTAGGATCGTCATCGTGGACATAGTCTCCTCTTGTGCCTTCCTCAAATCCGCGATTTGATGATGCAACTGCTAGATCTATGCCTCCAAATCTTGAACCTAGATGTGTAGAAAGTGATATTTCCTCTCCTTGAGGAGTTGATTCAATAAGTGCCTCCACTCTGTTGACACACTCAGTTAATTTATTGCCTCCCGCCATATCAAAATTTGGCTCTGATACTAGTTGTGATAAAGGTTTTTTTAGACTTCAAAATTATAAGAAGTCATGCCTCCTCTTTTGCACGACAATCTATTTAAATTTGTTTAAGCAAGACTTAGCTTTCTCATGTGACTGTCGACCAACTAACTTGTTTTTGAACGCCTCATGACCCATGTAATGTTTACTCTCACACTCTTACAAGAATACTACGTAAACAATGGATATTCATAGGCAAAAATAAACACACAAGAGTTAAGGTAAAAATTAACCTTTATTACTTCTATACAAAAGAATCTCTTAATATGTTCTCCTCCCCTCTATCTTTGTTCTAAGGAGCAAGACTAACTCTAGCTTTATAATTCAAAATTTTAATTGAACTAATCTAACTAGATTGTATTTCATCCTTATCAAATTACTTAATACTAACTAATTAAATAACACCCCATCCAAATAGGATTCTATTTGATAGGATTTAGCTATATTACAACTATGAAAATAAGAAATTACATTTAATTAAGAAAGATACGTCCATATCTATGAAGAGCTCTATTATTTTCAGATGATACTCTAACATGATCTTTATCTTTTAGAGTTGATGTATATCTATTGTGATCTTATCCGTTGCATCATCCAAAACCTCTCTTTGATCTCTATCCATTGTTGATGAATCATCTAAGTCCAAAGCCTTTCATAGCATTATTTCATTTTCATGCAATCTATTATAATTTAATTTTTCAGAAAAAGAAAAAATCCTTTGCTTTTTCATGACTTTTAAATTGCTTCATTTGATACTAACTTGTCTTCTGCTTGGTCTTGTCCCCTCATGTCAGGTCTTATCCTATGCTCTCTCTTTGCTTTCTTGTCTGGACTATGATACACCTTCAGATCAATAGTTAGAGCTTTTTTCTGCAATCTTGAATTCTGCTCCCTAGAACTTTCAATTGGCTTACGTAGAACTTCCACTTGGAAAGTATTGTAGCTGTGATTGAAATTCTACTTACAGGGTGGCTGAACATGTTTGTATATCACAAAGAACTGATGAAGAACGAAAGAAGCGTGGCAATTACAGGGCTGTTATTGAGCATGATGGTCTTCTTCGAAAGCAAACTTCTAATCAGGTACAGGATAGTTATTTACCTGTACATGTGACTCAAATTCAGTTTGAGTCCTTTATATAAACAGAAACATTAGGAGTAGGAATAATAGTGTCCCTAACTGGCATTGCCAGTTTCATTTATTATTATTTAATCAGAATCATTCTTTTTCCCCTTGGACTTGTGCTACATTGAATGAGAGCATAATGAAGCAGTTTCTTCATCAATGTCAATCTAGTCAAAAGTTAGAAAGTGCGAGATTTGTATTCTTATTGGTGTTTGATGCTAAACATAAACAAATTTGGTTATAAGTTCAAGGAAATGTACATCTTGAGTGCCTTTTTGTATGCAGCAGTTTGAACTTTTAGCCAGCTAGTTTGGAGAGAGCATGCATGAATTTTAGCTTCTTTTCTGACCTGAAATCTTACAATGTTAACACAGGAATTTTATTGTTGATAGTTTTCAACTGGGTGTTTGTCTCAACTTTTTTACTCAACAAATGACAGCTTGATTGTTTTTGGCTCAATTGTCCCTTGATTACTTTTTCTTGATGAGGCTTTATTAGTATAAGAAATGGCCACCTTAATAAGCTCTTTATTCTTAAATTCTTTTTGGTCTCTGCATAAGGACTCAAATAAGGCCAAGACAAAAGAAGAGTTATTGGCAGAAGAAAGGGATTACAAACGCCGAAGAATGTCCTATCGTGGGAAAAAACTGAAACGAACAACATTACAGGTGGAAAATTGTCATTTCTTTTGAGTTCATATGCTGTGATTGTTTCATATAACATTGTCTAATGTTTGATGTTCAGTCCTTAATGATTATTAACTGAAATGCTGAGATTAGTGATGTTTGAGCTGAATTCTGTCTTTGTATGGATTATCATTTCTTGGATTAAGAAAATATCAAAAGGTGCTGGGATCTCTTTATCTTTTTTGTGACAAAGGGATCTTGCAAATTGCTGCTTTATGCTCATAATTTAGTTTCTTTCACTTGGTGAATTCTTTTGCATGTTGATAGGGATAACAGTTCATAATAAATCTTTATTCCTCATCTGACTTTTTCATTTATTTTCTAATACATCTGAATATTAATGTGCACTTGTGTCAGAATCATTGAGTGGTTGTTTCAGTCTCATCTTATGTTCATGTCACTCAGACGCATAATAAAATTTCTCAACATCTTTCTTCATATGAAAACAGACAGAATATTAGACAGGAGTTGCTATAACTAAGAGGTTTATTGTTTATATTATGATCTTAACAGTCGCATGGTCTGAAGTACCTCTGTGCATATGTTTGCCATGTCTTCCTTCGAAGCAAAACTGTCATGATTAATTGAAAATGATATCTGTTTCTTGCAATTATTCAATTTCCCATTCTTCAAAGTCCTAATTGTGGTTAAATTGCAATAAATCTGGATCTGAATGTTATCCTTCTTGCTCTTCAAATTTTATTTGTTGTCGAAATGCTTGGTGTCTGTTGTCACATTCTCTCTCTGAATATGATGAGGCTCACCACTAGCTTATATTTTTCTTATGATCTTATTGTAGGTCATGAGGGATATAATTGATGAGTATATGGAGGATATTATGCAAGCTGGAGGGATTGGCTGCTTTGGAAAAGGAGATGAACACAAAGGGAAGTCTTCTGAACCAATATTCATCCATAACGACACTATGGATGTTAATGAGCTAAGAAAGAACAATAGTAACTCTGATGAAGCAACAAGAACTGCGTCAGCTTTGAAGGATGTTCCTTCTCGTGATTATGGGTTTGTGCAGCAAGGCAATGATGAATATCATGAGCATCTAGGAACTCAGACACGTAAACATGGTAAAAGGTACCATTCTGGAAGTCCAGGACGTAGGAGTCACAGTTGGACACATAATAGAAGCAGTTACAACAGGGAGCGAGATGCTTTGGAATATTTGAGAGTGGAGCATCCTGAGAATAGGATTTACAACAGGTCGAATCATCATGTGGACAAGTCTCTAAAATCTGTGCCAGATTCTACAAATAATGTCAATTCAGAAAAGGATGACAAGAAATTAGTTATCAGAAACAGGGATTATAGGAACTCAACTCAGAGTCGTAGATCAAATCTTCCGGCTGAGAATGCATTTGAGGACAGATATGATCCTATGAGATCTCTTGACATGCAGGAAGAAGATGTCAGGGAGCATGTAATCGCAGGATAATTTTGAGACTAAATTATCAACTATTTCACAGAGAAATTCCCTGATTCCTTTGAAAAGTTCTGACTAGGTTTACAGTGTTGGGTAAGTCACTTGGTTATTGGTTTTCCTTGTTGAAGAGATGTTTGATGGAATATGATATGCATTATTTTTAACTTTATCTTTTTCACGAAAACTTTGCAGTATGAATTCCCCAGACTTCAGCAATTTGACTACATCTGTATCCTCCTTTGTATCCTTGATATTTTATGTTTGATGTTAAGCACCTTTATACCCACTTTCTAAAAAATACTAAATAGAGGGCATTTCTTCCATTCTAGTTGCTATGCTCTTTATCATTCTTGTTCAAACAGAGGCCTGTACCAATTTTATCATGAGCATACGACTGTACTTAGATTGATGGTTATAGTCTCCTGAATTATGTGTTAATGGGTTGCTAACTACATTCACTATGTTGAATGTGAATTCTAGGATAAAAGAGTATCTTACATATTCTCCAATGTTACAGTTTATATAGTTTGAGTTATATTTTTCTCTGATGTCTATATTTTGAAACTACAACATTCAATTAAAGTTCTGGTTGAAAAATGCTTAGATGGTTCCTTCTTATGGTTATGAGGGAAAAATGTCAAGCCCAATTAGCTTTATTTAGAGGTTTGGCTGGAGTTGAGATACTGAAAATTGGAATGAGGTATTATTTAGCTATTAACATGATCCTTTGTCTGCGGAATTTACTCGTGAAATTTTAATGTGATTTGACCTCGCCTCCATGCTTTTTGACTCTACAGGAATGGCCAAGCGACGAAGAATGAGTAGTTTTGTGGGCCTTGCTTCTGTAGGGGATATGGACTTAATGAAATGAAGGAATATGTTACTGAGGTATTCCAAATCTGAACTTTTTTGTGCTACCACCCAGGAGGGAGATCAAAGGAAACTTTCAGTCATATTTGTGAATGATGTTTCATAGTTCCTTGATGGACTCTTACAATGCTCTCGCTCTTTTTATGTGGGATTGGAAGACAAAACTTATATTTTGAGGCTTATCATCAATTATTAGACCTATGGACAAGTCTTGGTCTGAAATGAATGTTCTTTAAATTCTAACACGAGGTTGCGTATACTTTCTATAAAATATAACCGGAGTTGTAACATTATGTTACAAGATTGTATATGGTAAACACAATTGTAAGGACTTCTTTCCTGCAGAAGTTCACTTAAGGGGTTAACAAATTTTCATGCCAAAAGGATTTTGATTCCCCTTCTCCCAGCTTGTGACTGATGCTCAACCTGACACTTTCACTAAGCTTAAGAGTATGAATCATTGTCTAAAAAGATTTCTTCTTTGGCCTTATGCACCAGCAATTTCCCTCCTTTTTATAATAAACGTTCCATTAACACACAATGATCTTTTATCCTCTTAATAAGCTGTAACTAATTAGTGATTTTGACAAGTAATATCCTTAACCCACAACTTTGGAAAGCGAAGTTCATGCCATTTTACTTTAGCCATGGAATTGATTGTGGCATTTTAAAACCATATAAACCTCCTCAATGTCTACTTTATAGTCTTGCTAATGCTCTTAGGGAACCAGATATGCAAAGTCCAATATGCTTGGATGCTATTTAACATTAAGTTCAAAGGCTACACTTCCAACTAATGGCAAACTTCTATTACATTGGCTTGTAATTCTCAAGTTAATTCTTTCAATGCGTAGTTTGAACTGATTTTCGGAATGTCTCTTAGTGGAAATTGGGATCCTAAGATTTAGGTGGATTTGGAAGCTTTCAGACCTATCATACATTTTAGACAATTGGCATTATCAATAGTGCCCGAGCAAAGAAGCGCTTGACTCTTCTATTTATTGATGGCAATACAAGATAGGACTTCAAAAGAATTTAGAGGCGTCGTTACCGCACTTCCCAAGTCAGTATCCACTTTGCAAAAGAGAATGAGGTCATCTATAAATGATAAATTTGTGGCTCCCACGGACTTGCATTTAGTGTGCCACTTTAACTTTCTTTCTTAACTAATCCTACACTTAATTAATTTGTTCTGTACTTCCATGATAGGAGTGTAAAGTTAAGGAAAAAGAGGGTCCCCTTACATCAATCCCCTTTTTCCTTAAAATAGATTGGTCAACTCTCTATTAATTAAGATGCCATAAGTTATTGTGGTTATATATTGATCAATCTATTTAACAAAGTTAGGATGGAAGCTAATTCATGCAATATGTTCAAGATCAAGCTCTGATCCAATAAGTAAAATGCTATATTGTCACTTTAATGTCACAATTCTTACTTGAACCCAATTTTTGACGAGTTTTTGAACCAAAAAAATGTTATCCTCTATCTATGTGCCTTTTATAAGTGCTTCTTATGACTATTTTAGCAATAATGGTTTCTAATCTATTAGTTATCCCCCAGAGACGACTTTGTATATAGTATTACATCATAAAATAGGTCAATAATCCTTTATAGAGATAGGAAAATGTCCCTTGGGAATAAGGCAAGTAAACTTTTTATTAATTTGTTGACAGTTTTATAAAAAACTTTGTTTAAGATAATAAATTATCGATTAAATTAAAATAGATTAACTGAAATTGAAATAACTAATAAAACAAATCAATTGAATAATTGAAACTATTAACAAGAATAAAGTTAATTAATGAAGGAAGCTTATGAATTGTTTTATCCTTATATTGTCTTCCTTTATCTTGTTAATTCAATTTATGCTTAATCCCAGATATCCTAAGGTTTTGATTACCCTCTCTCTCGATCTAATCAAGTAATCCCATTTGTAATTGATAATAATAGAATTGCAACCTTTTGATTTACAAAATTACTTCTAATTATTCAATTGAATTTGACACAATCATAAGGATAATTAATTCATAATTGGAAGAGGAAAATGTTGTCTTACCTTTAAAAGAAGGAGAAAACGTGAATTGGGAGAGAAGAAGAGAAATAAGAAAGAGAAAGAAGAGAGATTTCGGTGGTTGAGAGAAAAGAAGAGAAAATAAGTTAGGGTTTTAATTTTCTTGGCCTTCAAGAGAGATTTTGAGAGAAGCGAAAAAGGTAGAGGAAGAGAAGAGGTTTCATTTGAGCCAAAGATCTCGTCATTTGGTGAAGAATCAAGAAAGACAAGAGAAGCAAGAGTAGAAATATTTTGAGCAAGTTTAATGTTTTATAATATAGTAAATAATCCACTACATGTTTTCTTTGAATCAAGAAAGTTTAATGTTTTAAATTGCATCATAAATGTTGCATTTATTTGCTTTTTGAATAAATTGAGAATTTGCTATATGTTTGATATGTGAATTGTGATGATTTGCGAAAAGACTTTGAAAATGATTCTCTTGAAAAGATACATGATTATAAAATCATGTTTTCGAAAATGGTTTTTCGAAACACCTCATGTTCATGAAAAATAAGTTTCCCAAAGAAGTGCCATTTGAGCAACAAGTTTACAAGTCATAAATTACATGTTATGTGAGTTTGTGGTGGTCTGTTCTATCAGTCAAGTGCATTTGATTAAAAAGGCTTCTCTTGCCTGTCCACTAGTGGCATGGAGCTCCTTCATAGACTCTTATAAGTTCACGGCTATGTAAGACCATTTTGTGGGATTGCGATAGTACGTTCTGTTCACGGCTACACAAGACCTTTAGGAAAAATGTGTAGTACGTTCTGCTATGGATCCACCCAAACCATTCTGATGTGCTTATGTGCTTATGATCTGTGAACAAGTTTGAAGCATTCATATTTTATGGTTTGTAAGTTTGACTACATGATAAGAATTCGAAAAACATGTGTTTTAGGAACTTAAAGAAAATTTTCTATGACAAGTAAAACGTTTTCAAAGGTTTTGTTTATTTTTGTTATAAACTATTACCCACGAGCTTTCAAGTTCACCCCCCTTTTATCCCCTCTTCAGGTAATAGCTAAGAGATCAAGTGATCAAGAGCCTAAGGGAATATCTTCATATTTGTTTATTTTGTATTCAGAGTTGATTTTGGGAAAGCAATAAGTTTGTTGTTCAAGAACTTGTTGTAATTTGAGATTTTGAGACGATGATGTAATGTGGCTTGGAATGCCATTAAAGATTTGTAAAACTTTATTCTTTTGATGTTAATGAAATGGGAATGATGCATGGATGATGCGAGTTGAAATTAGATATACGTGAAGAGGAAATCAACTTGAGTTGATGATTTTGGAACCTAAATCATTGATATAAATATATATGTGTGTGTGTGTGTGTGTGCAAGTGAGACGTTATGGAAAGGAAGATAGGAATTATGACTGATCAAATGTAGTTGAAGGTGATGACACAAATGAGTTAAAATTTGAGAGTTATTGAAGTCAGTTTGGTAGCTGGATGGTTATGCTCAGGACATTCCAAGTTTGCGAAATGCAAATTTCAAGTCTTTCATAAGGGAAAATTTTGTGTTTTGAGTTCAGGGGAAAATTTTGGATTAATCTATGATGAATTAGACAAATTTCCCTCCTAGAAATTGTAGCTTATCTTTCTAGCTTTCCAACAGTATATAGTATGGAATTTTTGGATATCGGAGTCAAAAGTTATGGGCCTTATAAGTGGAGATGTGCAAGAGTATAGGACGTATCATCTGGTGATGACGTATCATCTAGTGATGATGTGTCATCAGGTGAGGACACATCATCTGATGAGGATGTATTGTCTAGTGAAGACGTATCGTCTGGTGAGGATGCATCGTCTGGTAAGAACATATCGTCTGGTGAGGATGCATCGTCTAGTGAGGATGATTCGTCTGGTGAGGACATATCAGCTAATGAGGATGCTTCGCCTGGTGATGTCATATCATCTGGAGCACTGTTCATCTGTAGACGATAGAATTTGTCTTCGAGGTCTTCATGAAAATTGTAGATCTTGAAGTTCTCTTTCAAATCTTTCAAGAATGACCTTGATCTGACATCTTTAGTGAAAGTTAAGCCAATTGTTCCAAGATAGGTACAACATGATTAAGGACATGAGCATGGTTGATTATTTTGGCCATAACTTCATCACTCTACTTCCAAATGAAGTGATTCTTGGAGGAATAAATTCCTCATACTTTTTCTACCTCTGCTTAAAAATTGGCAGCATTCCAAATTGATTGGAAAAAAGGTTTTAATTGAAGGAAAGTGAAGGAATCTGTTGGATAGTACAAACTGGTGTTATTTTACTGAACATGCTTAAGCATTTTGAATTTATCTAGATCTGTAGGGTTCCAACTGAGATGATTTTTTATGTAGAGTAAACTAGAGACATAGGTTTACAAATGATATAAAGAGGTCAAATTCTAATTCAGCCTCTAAAATATTCAATATCTGGATGGAAGTTGAGTATAGCATATTTGCTTTAGTATAAGAATGACTCAAAAAATAAATGATGCTTACGGTATCAGAGAATGAAGATGAACCAAGGATGACTAATGAGAGTTAATTGAAATAACCATACATGGTAACAAGCACAAGAACCACATTTTATGACTCTGAAAGTTGGGCTCCAGAAGTGGGGTCCAACAGTTGTGATATCAGAGCAAGAGTTGGGTTCCGGATTTAGGGTCCAACAATTGTGGTATCAGAGCCCAGAATTAGGATCTTGCATGGGAATTTTTCGAAATATGTATAAAGTTAGATGTATTTTGACATGTTTTAGCAAGAAGCAGCAACTGATCCTTAGTCAAGATGCATATGTATGAGTGACACGCATAAGTAATTGTTAAGAGTTTGGCCTGATAAAATTAGTGAGAAAAATGATGATCTTCTATGATATAAGAAAATGAAAGTTTGTGGATATTACGTAATCCGATATGTTAGACATAGATGCAGTATTTGTGATTATGTTAGTGAATACGGTGATGAAATTTTGTTGTGGATATGTACTTGAATTGATATGGATGTGAATATATTATCATGGATTGTTTGAGGAAAATAAGGAGACAAGTAGAAATGATGAGATTAAAGTGTACAAGTAGAATGTAAGGAAAACATAAATTGTTATGATCTTAAGAAGATGAAATTGGAA
>JAOTIZ010000006.1:14298810-14311837 GCA_027123425.1 Erythroxylum panamense | reverse complement strand
ATTTTAGAAACTACTTTTCTAATTAATTAATTTCAATCTAATTGAAACTAATTAATTCTAATTTTAGAAACTACTTTCTAAAATTAATTAGGAATCAATATAATTATTAATCTTAAACAAATTATGAAAAATAATTACATTTGGAATGAATTTTTGAATTTTAAAACAATTATAAAATTATGTTTAGAATTTAATTAAATTAAGAATACATTGTTACTAATTTAATAATTCCCATTTTAAGTTTAAGTCATACTTAAACTTGTAACCAAACAAAACCCATTTCTAAACCTATTGCCAAACGCCTCTCTTCTTCAACTTAAGAAACCCTAAAATTAAAGAAGCTAAACCCTAAAAACAATATAATGCCCATTTTTGTTTGCTTCACTGTGCGTCTCTCTCTTCATCACTATTTACCGATGTGACAAATTAATGTTGGGTCACGTCACTAGTCACGCCTCCTACGTTGCTTCTTTGTTGTTTCCATGAAAAACAAAACCAACCGAAAAACATAACAGAAGATAAGGTTTGACTCTCTCCCCCGTCTCTTCGATGGCTTCCACTGACCCCACAGTAAACTGTTGGTTGAAACAGAACACCCACCTCCCTCACTTCTACCACAACTGATATCAAATTTCGTTGTTCTTAACGTGTAAATGGCAGAGGATGAGGGTGATGTAGAACACGTATAGGTACAAGAGAGTATGTGACATCGAGGATGTAGACTTTAAGTTTCAGATGTTAAACATCTTTCTAATTCTTAATCAATAGCTATAGGGTTTATTCAATTTTAATCTGAAACACTTTTCAGACATTATTTACAAACTTGTTGCAATTCAATTCCAAATTTTAGTCAATAACAATACAATTTTAATCAAATTATAGAATTGAAATCTTGTTTTGATACCACTGTTAGGAAACCTGGTTGGGATCTGATATGAACCGTAGCAGAATAATCTCGAAATTTTTTCGTGACTTTTGATTTCTCGAAAACCAAGGTCTATTTAATTCTATAAAATGATTAATAGGAATCATAATAAAATAGAAATTTAATTCGTACCTTATTCCGAAGTTTGATATTTATCTTGATGCATCCCTCGAACCGTTTTCGAAACCGATATGTCTCAACCACTATAGCCGTATAAGTGTCCGACCTCTAACGGTATCCACAGAACAAGTTGAGAGAACTCTGTAACTTTTACAGAAATGGCTAAGCATGAAGTGTTAGCTCCATAGAGCTCAAGCCTATTTATAATAAGCTTTGGATGTTTTAGTAATTCAATTGAAATTAAATACTAATTTCAATTAAACTTTAATTAGAATTACAAATAATTCTAATTAAATACCAATTATGCCCAATAAGATTCAATATCTTATATTGATCCTTCTTTATTAAATATTTCAAATTTAATCATCAAGCTTCTCAAACTTCATAATCAAGTCCAACTTGATTAAATTAACTTTTCTCTCTTCAACCCATTCTATATGTGAGACCCATTAGGTTCTCAGATATATTGGCAATAATTATAAATTCTAATTCTAATTCATAATTAGAATTAGATAAATTAAAACTCCTTTTATTTATATTTAATTCTCTAATTAAATAATTTATAATCATAGATCAAGATTGACGTCTAGCAATGCATCATGACCACCCAAATATTTAAAAATGTCAAAGTGATTTTTGACTAACCTTTTCGTGCATGATTTTTTTCGTATAATTCAATCATTTCATTAACCAATGTTCTAATTAAACATAGAGCATGGAATTAATGTCTACTCTATTTTGTGTCAAATTATATTAGTTCTCCGTCATTAGCTATTGATTCAATTAATAATATTTGTATACTGTTTACAAAATATCATTCCACCTTGTCCTAGGATTTTCTAAATCAATATTAATCGAGAACAACGGAACATTTTCCGTAATTACTTTAGGATGATAAATTCTATCTTGATAATTCAACTATCTCCATATAGTTCATGCTACATCCAATGACTATCGTTTAAACGTCCTTTGATAAAATAGATCACGAGTAGTATCAAAATATATCAATCCCCATACAAGATAACTTTGATGACCTCAAGTCAAATGATCACTTATACAATCATCACAATGAGAATTTCAGACATATAAGTAATGTTCCAAATGAATTTTTCATATCCGGTCTGTTCAGTGAACTTGTTCTCTAGCAAGCACCCACACGTTTATTTAAGTATCTCTATACTTTAGCCTATGAGATCGACTACTTCATAAAGAAAAAGAAAACGTGTAATAGTCTTTTTCTGTTCTATTAATGTCCAATCTTAATAGAACAATGACTATGAATATTTAGGAATAATACATAAATGCAATATGAATCTCATTATAATTTCATTTGCAATGTATAATTATCCCATGGATTTTATCATATCCATCTAAATATGTACAAGAAAAATGTCTTTAAATAATTTGTCACTAAACTACAATCAAATCAATTGGCTGTAGGGCATAAACCAACGATTTATTCTTTTGTCATCTCAAATTTATATTTTCAAACTAAACATTGGTATACATCATCATTCAAATTCTTAGGAATAAACCAAACTAAGTAATACCTATTTCATTTTATTCCTCTTATATTCTGTTTCTAAGAATAACCATTATATTCCTTATCTATTCTAGCAGGTGAACCAAACACTCTATTAGTGTCTTTAAACCCTTTCTTATTTTCATCCGAACCATCTTCATCATCACTTGATGAACCAATTAGAATTTATTATAATTAAATTAGGTTAATTAGGCTATAAGAATTTAAATTTAAACTAAACAAAACAGATGACCTGCAATGCGATGCCACATGTTACTATAAATGTATTAATAAAAATAAGAATTGCGTATTACATGGCATTCGATAAATAAAAACTTAATTTATTTAAATTTTTGTTCATTTAAGATTTATTTTAAACATTTTACGTTATGGTTTAAATTTAATACTATGCACTAAAATGTTAAAGCTCACCATTTGGTGAAAACATTAGGTATAACATATAGTTTCTTTAATAAAATTTCTATTAATATTTAATTTAATGAACATAACAGAAACTGCATAAATTAAAAATATTTGACTATTTTCTAAGGTGTATGTTATTCCACACGCCAGGAACTTCAGATTTGTCCATTCTCTCCTACTTGTAGCTTCTTAGCCTAATCACTTATTTCACTTCCTAAGTACTTGACTAATTTGCTCTCTCTTATTTAATACCTAAGCCTTTTTCATTACCAAATCTGCTTCCTTTGTCCTTGTGCATTGAAGAGCTTCACTTTCTATTGACAAGCTTCATTCTTTAAGTGAGTCTCATCTCTTACATTCTTCAAATAAATCTAACTCCTAACAGTGTATCTCACTGAGATCACAACAATGTCACCGAAATTAAAGTCTAGTTTGAAAGTAGAGTTTTTCTTGTGAAGAATTATGAGAGGTTCTCTCTGCCCACACGATAATGTGTAGCTCTTCAGCCCATAATCAAATAGTTTGTTCGATTACAAATCTTCAATAGCCGTAATACCGTTAAGAATACATATCCATTTAACAATTTTGTACAAATTTATCTGGACAGTAACTAGTGCAATATAAACCTGCATAAGTATAATACTGTACGTACAAAATATCTGAACTTCCCTCGGTTTCCAGTGCCAAAAGCCAGAAGTGTTAGTGTATAACGGCCAAGGGGAAAGTACGATTATGAGATAAAGAGATGAACTATAATGATAATTCATTACAAGGAGTGCATGTGTACAAGGAGAGTGACGATATTTATGATCAGAACGATAAAAGCAGACGAGACATTGCAAAGAGTTATAAATTGTACACTTGTTACAAGGACGTGTAATCGATTCTGCATATACAGGTTTCTTCAATTTATAAATGTCTAGCCTAGAGCTACCTTGAGCAGATAAACCTGGAAAAGAAAATTGAACATTATAATCATTAAGGTAGAATCGATTCTGCATGTACAAGGTTTCTTCAATTCATAAATGTCTGGCCTAGGGCTCACCTTGAACAGATGAAACCAGGAAAAGAAAATAGATCATATTAACCATTCCTATTTTCCTAATAGCAATTCATAACGAAAATAGAGAAGCTTTGGGAAAAGGGAAAGATGGAAGAATATAGTCATTAACGCATGACTTTACTACAGAGAATATAGTAGGTAATGGCAGAATCACACCTGTATACCGTCCCTAGATAATTCTGTTTAGTGGGATTCTGTTTCTCTGATGGGGAGCTCTTTCTGTATGAGAGATAATCTGAGGCATCGTCATACCAACTGAAACAATGATCTCTGAATCACAGAATGAAAATTGTAAATAAAGTGCCAATCGGCAATGGTATGCTATGAAATCCATTTGAAACAAAATGGAACTCAAAAGTATAAATCATGGAGCAAAAAGCACAACCTTTGTCTCATCAACTTTTATACTGATTCTGGTGTCAATTTTTTTGTCCGCTTGCGAAGAATTCATGTTATAAAAGATATAGCCCTCACCAGCAGAATCACAAGTCCAAAATCGTATTAACTACTTGTTTATGACACACAAATATCATTCCTTATGTCTGAATGTAGTATCCAGTCATCATTTTCCCGAGAGGGAGACTATCAGCTTGTAGAAATCTTTCTTTAACTAAGGAGATAAATGCAATTAATCAACCTTTTAATTTAGTTCAAAGGTCAAAGATCCAATTTTGCAAGGGACTGAAAGTCAATGGCACATCTTTTAACAAGTAATTGAGTCTATCAACGACAAACCATGAAGCATCAACATCATATTTAGTGGATACATTAAGTTCATACAACAATCTTGGACCAACTAAAATATTTGAGGTAAGGAGTAACTGTCAATCAATTAATTCAAATAAAGGTTAGGGGGCCCATTAAGTGATGTATTTCTACAAACTTTCCTCCACTGTTCTCCCATTTATTTGTAACAGCAGGTTATTATAGCATAATATATCAAAAAGGCACTTCTAAACTACTATAACCTGGATTTGTTGGGGCCTAGAACCTCTTTCTTATGTACAAATAGGCAAAAGAGGCAATTTGTGCAACAAAAATTAACTTATATCTAAACTTTTGGGAGTATTCAAAAAGAATAACATTTTTAAAATATCTAATTTAAATTCTAAATTGATGGAACCCCAACTCCTTGTAATGGTTCTTTCAATTTTAACCCAGCTAGACTTTTTTATTATTTTTTATGAACCCCTCTTAATAGTTGGAAAGAGTTGTGGGCCGGTCCCCCCTTACTAGTTGGACATCCCAAGTGGCAAAAGGGGTACACAACTCTACCCAAATACCTAATTTCCTAAACATTTTTAGACTTAAGTTGGTCCCTTTCTGTGTCTTGTTCCTCCCTCTCCAGTAAAGTGCCCGCCTGTTTTCCCAACCCATGAAGTCCTCATGGCCTTCAAAAGATTAGACACTGAAATTATAGTTGGACTTGGGAACAGGTATTTGAAAAATATAACTGCAGGTCAGGATCGTGCAATAATTGGGTGAAATAAAATGTAAAGCCACTCCTTCCTGGAACTAGTATCATTGGGATTGCAGCAGGGAATGAGATCTTGGGGGGCTAAAAACATTGAGATATGGGAGATGATGTGGGACAAATAGAAGAATATTAAATAGTAGCTAAAACTCAGAAAATTAGAAATATAGATGATATTAGGCTAGTGTTTTAGGGTTTAATATAGCAGGAAATTAGGATTTGAGTTGCTGGAATTTTGTGGTGAATACAAAGAATGAAAGGTAAGAAACTAGGGATCACTTTTAGAAGAAAGCATCGCACCTTCTAGTTGAAAACTTCAGTTTGTAGAAAAATTTTAGATTTCTTCTTCTTGATGAAGAGCTTAATACATAAAAAAAACAGTCTCTCTACCAGTTAGAGATAAGGCTCCGAACTTCTGGACCTCTCCAAACCCTGCATTCAATAGGACTTTTACTAGGTTGTTGTTGTTGTTGAAGAGCTTAATACACACATATATATAGTTCTTAGAATCCTTATCATAGTAGGAAAGAGTTCCTAGTTTAAGTCTATAAGTTTTAAATAACTAGGATAACATATCTAAAATAGAATATCCTATTTAACTTACTACTATTTCCTATCTAATAAAGAATCCTAACACAATCTCAATTTTAGCCCTTATCTTTGATATCAACTCAATTTCCAATCCTCATCTCACCAAATTAAAGCTTGTGATTAACTAATTTTTTCTCTTTTATTTCTTTTATATATTTTAAATTCTTTTGTATCAATTCTCCTCTACTTGTCTGAAATCATCCTCGACGTAGAACGTTATAAATACTGTCTATATATGTCTGGATTCAAATTTTGAAATTCTAATTCTAGAATCCAAGTATTGTCAAATTTTGGTCTTCCTTCCATTTGATAAGAAATTATCGACATCCTCCGTCTCTTTTGGCTACAATTTATTTATCAATAACATTCTCTATTTAATCTTTAAGATGAGGAGTGGCTGGAAGTCTTGCAATTGCATTAAAGGATTGCTCATTTTGTTCATGATAAATAGTTAAGACCGCAACATTAAAGACAGGACCTATTTCCATGTCACTAGGTAATTTCAAAACATAAACATTATCACTTATCTTCTTGATGATCTTATAAGGTCCAACATTTCATAAATAAAGTTTCTTATATTTCTCTTTTTAAAAACATTCTGGACGAATCCTAACCATCACCATATCCCTTCATTGAATTCCAACAATTGAAGATGTTGATCGACATGTTCTTTATAAGATAAATTGTAGGTTATTATCTTTCGTCATATCACATCAAAGATGTCCTTCATGTGTTGTGCAAAAGCTTCAGCTTCAACACTAAGTCATGTTGTTTGGGGTAAAGGATCCTTGGTTGAACTCCTGAAACTATCTCAAAAGGGCTCTTACCGTTAAACCTATTTATAGAATTGTTGTATGCAAATTTTGTCATAGGAAGAATTAGGTCCCAATTTTTCACCTTGTCTTCAACCAAAACATCTTAACAAGTCCCTCAAGCTTCTATTCACTACCTCTATTTGTCCATCGGTTTAGGGAGGAAAAGAATGAAGCTTAGTGTTTAATGTTTTCCATAGAGTTCTCAAAAAATAACTCATAAACTTCACATCACAATCAGAGACAACGGTTAAAGGTAATAAATGGAGATGTACAACCACTTTGAAGAAAAATTTAACAATATGGACAATATTATAAGTCTTGAAACATGGAATGAAATGACTTAGTTTGAAAAAACCTATCCACCACCACAAAAATAGAATCATAACCTCTTATAGTTTTAGGAATTTCCAAGACAAAATTCATACTTATGTCCTCCCATGGTTAATAAGGCACAGGTTTTCTTTAGCTAATTGATATGTTCGATATTACCGTATGACCTTAGACATGTCCCACTTTAAAGAGGGCCAATAAAAGTGATCATCAACCAATGCGATGACTTTATCTCTTCCAAAGTGTCTTGGAGAAAGATGCAATCAATAGGATTTTCTGATTTTTATTTGCACATAGAGGGCAAATGTTGCTCCTCCTCCATGTAATTCCCAAATCACAAACTCCCTTATAGAAATATTAGGTAGGCAAAGTCGATTTCCTTTGAAAAGATAGTCATCATGGATCACAAAAGGAAAGTATTGGTTTCTTTGTCCAGTTGTAATTTTTTGAATCTAAAGCATATTCTCTTTTCTTTTATCGAACCCCACAACTTTTACAGCTAAAGTGTTAAACAAATGACTCTTCCTACTCAATGCATCTGCACCCTTATTCTCAACTCCTATCTGATGTTTGATAAAAAAAGTTAAATTGCTCCAAAAATTCACTCCATAAGGCATGCCTTTTGTTCAAGTTCTTCTAGAATTTGAAGTGTAAATACAATAAATTCCTTGTATAAGAGATAATGATACCAATTGTAAAGAGAACGTACTACTACCTAAAATTCCTTGTCATAGGTCAAATATCGTTTGATCTCTTCACTTAACTTCTCACTAAAGTAAGCAACTGGGTGTCCCTCTTAGCTGAGTATGCCTCCAATTCCCACATGAGACGCATCACAAGCAACTTCAAATGCCTTCGAAAAATCTAGAAGTTGTACAACAGGAGATTTAATCATCTTTTTCTTAATTTCTTCAAATGCTTTAATTGCTTCCTTTGACCAAGTAAAATGTCCTTTCTTCATACAATCAGTAATGCATGCCATTATGGTGCTGAAATTACGAGAAAATCGACTATAGAATGTTGCTAGGCCATGGAAACTACATGTCTCATGCACATCCTTTGCAATAGTCCAATCAAGGATGGCCCCAATCTTCTCAAAATCCATCTCCACTTCACTGTAGGATATAATAAAACCCAAAAATACAACACTTGATTGTAAGAAAGAACACTTCTTTAAGTTGATATAAAGTTTCTCTTCCCTCAAGGTCTCAAAACTTGTTGTAGATGTAATAAGTAATCTTCTTTAGTCTTGTTGTATATTTATATATCATCAAAATATACCACCAAAATTTTTCCATAAATAGTCAAAACACTTGATTCATCACTCTCATAAAAGTGCTATATGCATTAGAAAGTCCAGATGACTTCGCCAATCATTCGTAAGTTCATCTTTAGTCTTGAAATCCATTTTCCATTTATCTCCAGGTCTGATTCTAATTTGATGGTATCCACTTTGTAAGTCAATCTTGGTAAAGATAGTAGCTCCATATCTAACATGTCATCATGGCGAGGCATTAGAAATCTATACTTATTATGATCTTAAACAATACACCTTTGCCAACTTCCATCCTTTTTAGGAGTCAATAGTGTCGGAACTACACACAGACTAAGGCTTTCTTGAACAAATCCTTTTTCCAGTAACTCCTCTACATGTCTCTTCAGCTCTTAATTCTTAATATGATTCAAGCGATAGGCTAGAAGATTTGGCAAAATAGATCCAGGTTCCAAGTCAATAGCATGTTGAATATCTCATAAAAGAGTTAATTCACCTGGTAAATCATCCAGTGCAAGGTTTGAAAATTCAACTAACAATTCTCCCACTTCTTTTGTTAAGGTAAAATGTGTTTCAAGTGTTATTTTTGTTACTTCCCTCACTAACATTGCAAACACAATTCCCTTTTCCTTGCTAAAAATTTCAAATTCTCTCTCCTTAAGGATATTAAGAGGCTATTTCTTGGCATTTATAGTTGTCTTATTACTTCCTTTTTGTTTTTCTACCTTGTCTACCTTCATAGACTTCAAAATTAGCTTCTTTCCATGATATATAAACTGATAGGTGTTAGCTTTTCTAAAGTGTTGCACATCTCGATCATAAAGTCACGGTCGCACAATTAAAATGTGAGATACTTTTATAAGAATGACATCATACCAAATCAAGTCCTCATATATTCCTAATTTGAAAGACACCAAGCACCTTCGAGCAACTAGTATAGTACTATCATCTACCCAAGCAACTTTGTAAGGATTTGGATGTTTTTCCGTGAGTAAATTCAATCATTTCACCATGTCTCCGATACCACATTCATCCTACTTCCTCCATCAATGATAAGCTTGCACACTTTATCTTTGTGTCTAACTTAAGTGAAGAAAATAGCATTATGGAGCCATTCTTCTTGTTCTTCCACTTTAAGGGTCATAAGTATGCATCTCACTACATTAAGATTTGTGGGACTAGTTAGGTCGTCACCAGAGTCTCCTTCCAACTCCTCTCCATTTTCATTCTCACACACATACTCATCAAATTCTTCCTCTTCTTACCATCATATGCAAACCTTTATTAGGACATTCATAAGCAAAGTAGCCCCTCCCATTGTATCGAAAGCACTTCTTATCACTGCTACCTCGTTTTGTCCCGGTTTTAGCTATGACCTTGTCTTCAAGTTCAGCTCCTTAAGAAGTTTTGTAGATGTTTTGTGGTGCAAATTTTGATACATTGGGTGTTGGCCTAAAATTTTGCACTATCGTAGTTCGCTTCATGCCAAACTCCCTAGCTTGACTTCGAAACATTTTAGTTACTTGTCCTAAGTAATGTTCCGCTCTTAAAGCCAAGTGATATGTATCTTCAAGGTTGTAAATCCTTTGCCTTATTAGCTCCATATGAATTTCTACCCTAAGCCATTTTTGTAGTGAGATATAAGTTGTCATTCCAACTCCATCTCTACACATCGAATAGAAAGTTCAACAAATATTTCCGTGTACTTAGTTACAGACATAATCCCTTGTCTAAGTGTTGTGAGTTGATCTTGGAGATCTTCCTAATAACGAAATGGTAAGTATTTTTCTTATAACTTTAGCTTCATCTCTTCCCAATCAACAATTGGTGGTTGGCCCTACTATTTTATGTCTCTTGCATTGTCTGACCTTACTTTTTTAATTAAACTTCCAAATTGTGTGCAAATCATTTTATGGAATATTGGAAAAATACTGCTCACCTTTCATTTTTCTTTCATAAGAAATAACTAGGTAATTCTCGTACAATCATCAATGAATGTTACAAACCATTTAGCACCAGAAATGTTAGATATTCTAGGCGGCCCCCATATATCAATATGCATCAAAGAGAAAGGGCTAGTAGATCTTAAATTACTTGATGTAAACGACACTAAATGATGCTTAGCAAATTCACATGTATCACAATGAAACTATCGACATTTTCATTCTTAAAAAGTGAAGGAAACATACTTTTAAGAAAAACAAATAGTGGATGACTATGGCGGTAATGATGAAGACAAATTTCAGATTTATTGGAAGATAGATTACTTGATAAGAAAGTGAAATAGCTTATTCTTTTTGTTCTTATTGCCACTCATGTCCTCAAGGTAATAATTCCATTATTCACCTTAGCAAGCACAATGGTCCTCCCTGTAACCAAATCCTAAAAAACACAGTGTGCAAGATAGAAAGTCACTTTGTAATTCAATTCTTTGGTAATTTGATGAATAGATAAGAGATTGGAAGACAACTTCGAGACATGTAATACATTATGTAGAGACAAAGAATCAGCTAAATTTATTGTTCCTTGGCCTTCAACAGTTATAGGAAACCCATCAACAACAATAATTTTTCAACCTCTAGGATGTGGGTTATATGTTCTAAATCTAGTTAGGCAGTAAGTCATGTGGTCAATAGCTCCAGAGTTTATGACCCAAGAGCCTAGGGAGGAAAAACTTGAGGCATTCAAAGCATAAGAATTAAGGCACTTACCTGATTGAGCCAATGGACAAGTAGTAGAAGATTTTTCAAAAGAGTTGAGAAGGTTTCTTAGCTTGTCTATTTCTTCTTTCTTCAAATCTCCAACATCAACATTGTTGGATTTTTCTTAAGGTTGGTCTTTCCCATTAGTGAAGTGGGCTTTGCCTCCCTTGAATCCTCCCTTCCGATTAAGGACATGTCCCTTCCCATAAAGTTTGAAGCAATCACCTCGCATATGGCATGGTTTTTTACAATATGTGCACCAGACTGAGTCTTTATTTTTTGTGACGCTCTTATTATTCATCTTTGCAAATAGTATTGTTGAGCTTTCTACTGTTTTTGGCTCCAACATAACTTCTCTTCTATTCTCTTCGGCCCGAATCAGTGATGTTATCTCATTCAGAGATATTAACTTTCCCAAAATTCTAAACTCTTATCTAATCCAATTCTACATTAAGGCTAGTAAGAAAATCATAAATTCTATTCTTTTTGATAAAGCTATTCAAGGTGGCTACATCTTCACCACACTACATCTAAACACATCGATACTGGTCTATTTCCTGCCATAGATTTTTCGAAAGGTTTTCATACTCCGTAATAGAAAGTGTTGAATATGTTGAATGTTGAAGATAATCTATATTCTATATTTTGTGTACATAGAAACAAGGTTTATATACAAAATTTTTAGGACTATTTAGGAAGTAATCTAGCTATTAACTATAGGGAATCTCTCAATTATAGGAGAGATTATAGGTGTAATTATAACAAGATCAATACAATATCAATGCTAATAATCACTGGTCAACAGAAAGGTTACCTCGTTTAGTAGCTGAAATCTTTGTTTTGATTTCATAGATTAAAGCAACATCTCTTGCCTTTGAATAGGTCTATCGAAGATCATTCCATATGTCCTTAGTTGTTGGTAGGAACATGCTAGTGTCACTTATTTTAAGTATCATGGCATTCTTGAATCCCAAGCAACAAATTTTGGGTTTCCTTTTTTTGGTCCAATTCCAAGCAAGTCACTAATCTTGCCTTTTCCTTTGAGAAATGTTTGAACAAACTGTGACCACTTCAAGTAATGTTTTCCATTAAGCTTGTAGGCTACTTGGATATTCTACAGATCCCCCATGTGCTGAGTAGTTAGTGTCTCTTTCGGTGGTGAGGGTGGCTTCTGAAATTTCTACCACGTTGAAGGTTGTAACAAGGACAAGGAATATTGGCAACCAAGGCCTAAGATAGGAAAAGATCAGCAATGAAGGTTGGCAAAAGAAGGTACCAAGAGTAACTACTCTGATACCATGAACAAAAGGCTGAATGGTCACTAAATTAAATCATTTTTTATCCTAGGCTCTATATAATTTATACAAATGAGATTTGACTCCTATCAATCCCATGAAATCTAATATATCCTAAAAATCAGGAGATAATTATTCTATCCCAAAACAGAACCAAAATCATAGGCTATAAATGGAGTTCCTAGCTGCGATTGAAGAAAATATTTTGGATCTTCAACAACTATTGTAGATACAAAACTAACATGCAATATGACGACATGTTTAAAGCACAAGTTGATGTAGCCTTTGTAGCTCTTGAAAAGGCTAGTTTTCCAAAGATTGAAATAACAGTTGATGAAACAGGTCGGGTTCTTCTAGAGAAATAGATGAGGCAAGTACTACTTTATAGAATTTGAAGCCTTACAATCATAATATGAGTAAATTTATGCTACTTAATTTCTTCTCCTATCTCACTCCTAATTTCTTTTGTTAGTTCTCCAATATTCAATTCTTTA
>JAOTIZ010000006.1:14287582-14298710 GCA_027123425.1 Erythroxylum panamense | reverse complement strand
GTTGTATCAGGAAATTCGGAAACTGAACCACTTGTAAGATGGCTTTCCTGGCCATATTTCAATTCCTGCAGTTCTCCCCTACTTTATAGAATTTGAAGCCTTACAATCATAATATGAGTAAATTTATGGCAAATTGTGGAGCAAGAGGGGCATAGTTGTGGAACCCCCTTGCCAACTAGGATGTCCTCGCAAGAGGGCCTAAAACAAATAATATAAGGGTTCCACATAGGTTTAAATTTATAGAACCCTAATGGAGTTTTAAGGTTCCATCAATTTAGCATTTAAATCAAACATATCTAAAACGTTAGAATTCTTTTTAAATTTATAGAACCCTAACAGAGTTTTAAGGTTCCATCAATTTAGGATTTAAATTAAACATATCTAAAACGTTAGAAATCTTTTTAAACACTCTCAAATGTTTTGACTCAAAGTTAAATTTTGGTGCAAATATTAGGGTTCAAATTGCTCTTTTTGCCTGTGTAAATACCATTATCCTACATAAGTCACACATATGTCTGATCCATGCCTGTCAGTACATGAGCATGAGGTACGCTTCAAAGCTAAAAGATGAATGCAAATATTTAGGTCACATTAGTGCAATTATGGATAATTATGGTTATGTTTTACAATTAACAAGTTTTAGTTTTAAATGCTAGCAAGTAAATAGTCATTTCCTCTCACAGTTTTTTGGTTACCTTATTTGAAAAATAAAAAGAGTAAGAAAGCATATTTAAATAGAACAAAAATATGAGAAAACAAACCTATGCCTTCTCGAATGGACAAATTTGGTCTTATGATTTCGTCAGAATTGACCAGAAATATATCACCAATATAAAGATGATTCGTTGGGACATAGACACTGCATAGCTCTTCATAGCCATCATCCCTCTAGACCAACCATATATATCAAAAAGAAACTCAAACAAAAGAAGTTACAATTAAACTATGCCAAAGTCAGTATTATAAACACTTTTCACTTTTGAGATGGTTCCATTGATATCTTATAGAACAAAAAGCTAGGAGAAGGAACAAACAAGAGGAAAAAAAAATCCTTGAAATAAAGTATGTACCTATGTACTTTGATACTACAGCATCAAGTAAGGGGAAGGTTTTTTCTTTATTTGGACTTTGCTTAGTTTTGGTAACTAGTGTAACCAAACAATTGATTAAGAAGATCTTTTAGCTTTAGCTAGATAAGTAGCAAATACCTGAAGAATGACTGTTGATGTTATGAACCCAAATGCATATTCACCATGACGAGGATGACGAATAATTGCAAGCTCTTTAAAGGCTGCTGTATTTTGGTCTGTGTGATAGAAGATGACAAATTAAAGAATTAAGAACGGAATTAAAAGATCAATTCAGCACTTGTTCGCTCATTTAAGTCGTCAATTTATCAAAACCAACTTAGAGTGTGATAATGTAGCCATACTTGTTTTCTTATGCCCTACAAGCAAAAGTTATTATCCCTATTTCCTTCACAAATTTAAATTTTTCCTTCTCTACTAATTGACAAAGGAAAGGCCAGAAAAGAGCAAAAGAAAGCAAACATTTATGTTGTGCACATGACCATTACAAGATGAGAGAGATAATATTTGACAATAGAATGTTTTACCACTTCATTTTTCATAATACCAAAAGCACAACAAAGTCGAATAGAATCACCTGGAGAAATAGCAGCACTAATTTGCTTAGACGCTGAATATATGTGCTTCACAAATGGCATTTGCTTAATGAACCATTCCCCAATCCAAAAAACAGTGGCACCCAACCATGATGAAGCAAATATGCCAACAAAGAATATAAAAAGCATTGAAGTGACAAAGCCAAGACCTACATCAAAATAAATGTCTAGCAATCAACAATAATTCACAAAAAGTCAAACTTCCAAAAATAAAAAAAGGAAATGATTTGGCATACTAAACTAATCAAACATGAAAAATGACATGTTTATTTACATGGTAAAAACATGAGGATACAATGTAAACCAAAGTGTTTCACAGTAATAAAGAATCATAGCACAGCATATGGAGTAAGCACAAGAACATACAAGGGCAAACCAATTTGTTAATGTTAGAGAATAAGGTCTGATTCTAATATGATTCAGTATCTTTAAGGATTACATGTATCTTTAGGAATTATGATTTGATTTGATTACAATTATAATTATAACTTACCATACATGAAATCCAGTATATAAAGGGAGTGAGAGCTGTTGATTTCTGCAAGCTCTTCCCATCCCTTTCTTAATCCACAGAACGGTATCAGAGCAGGTTTTCTAAATCCTGCCTCTAATTCCTTTTCTTCTCACAATCAAACCCATACTCAAACCTTTCTCACAAAAATAAAACTAACCTCAACAATCTAACCCCATAAACATCTCAAGTAGCCACCAGCGACCAAGACAAAGGAAGAAGCAACACCAGTAAGTGTCCCACATGCCGCCGGCAGCCGCTGTCCAACAGGTTCGTGTGCAATGACACTCTGTTGACGCTACTACTATGGACTGAACCGCACCAACTCCAAAAACGTATTGGTGATATGTTTTTTCTGCTTTTAATTGCTGAAAATTGTGATTGTGTGTTTAACCATAGTCAGTGATGGGTTTTTCTATTTTTAATTGCTGGAAATTGGTTTTGTATGTTTGACATCGTTGTTGATTTCGTCGTAATCATAGTCCCTCTTTCGTTGTTGCACAAGTTGTTGATATTTGAAGTTTGTCTTCTTGTTAACATCTTTTTGTATTAGTTCTATCATGAGTGACTTTAAAACTGACAATACTAACGGACAGCCACCCATTATGGTTCAAAAAACCACAAATCAGAAATTGAATGGAACGAATTTTGTTACTTGGGAGAAGCATATCTCAAGGGCCTAGGTAGATACAAACATATCATGGATCTAGCTCTAGATATTAAGTCATCGGGGTATAAGAAGTGGGAACAACATGACAATCAACTAATAACAATCCTTTGGAATGCCATGAAACCAAATATTGCTAACACATGCCAACATGTAAAATCAGCAAAGGCGCTAGAGGAGTATGTGAGACTTTTATTGTCTAGTAAATGTTACTCGTATATATGATTTATCTGTGAAATTGTTCAAGTGTGAGCAGGGAGAGAAGAATCAGACCAAGTATTTTTCAGAAATAAAGAATCTATTTTTAGAACATCTAGCAGCCCAATCGTTAACAACAAAAAAGAATCAACTTCTAAAGGAAATAGAAAGGTTATTCGTGCTGAGATACTTGGCTAGCTTAAGACCAGAATATGAACCAATTTGGGCCTAGATACTAGGTGGCACTGAACTTCCATCACTTGCTAGGATATATTCATCCATATCTCGATCCTTGAAGGCGTCAACAAAAGAAAGTGGTGACAAGTCTGCTTTCGCTGTTCACAATAGTGGAAGAGCTAATGGCGGTCAAAGTAACTGAGGTTGTCGTGGTGGACGCAGAGGAACGGTAGAGGAGGTCAAAGAAGATGTAACCACTATAGCAAGGATGGGTATGTTCAGGACTATTGCTAGCACTTAAACACAGAGTTGTGCTCGAAGCCCTCCCAGTCTGCTAATATTATGGAGGCTTCTAGTGGTTCTGCCTCAGTAAGTGAAAACAAGTTAGTATTTGAAGAAGAATATGCAACTTTTCTACAGTATCAAGCGGCCAAGCAAGCAATCACACCAATTGCATCATTTGCTCACCTAGGTAATCACACAGCTTATATATCGTCCTCTGTTAAACCTTGGGTTATAGATTCAAAAGCCACAGACCATATTGCAAGTAATCCAAATTGTTTTTGATCAAATTACCCCTGTACTAGACTCTCACCAACTTACTATTGTTAATGGTTCCACTACTTGTATAAGGGGGGTTGGCACTGCATTTCCCTCTCCTTCAGTGATGTTACCAGAATATTATATATTCCAAAGTTTTAATTCAACTTAATGTCTATTAGTAAACTAACCAAATCATTAAATTGTTCCATCTCTTTTTTCCCTCTTTCTGTTGTTATCCAAGATTTCAAGACAAAGAAGATGATTGAAGGATGGCGTGAATGTAGAGGTCTCTACTATTTTGGCAATCGTTCAACCGCCTGCTCAATTGTTGCTTCACCTCTCCAAATCCATAGTCGCCTTGGTCATCCATCCATCCAAAAATTAAAAAAATTGATTCCTAATTTGAATTCAAATCTTCATCTAGATTGTGAGGCTTGTCAACTTAGAAAACATGATCGTGTTGCTTTTCCATCCAGAGTTAATAATAGAGTCGAAAGCTCTTTTGTGTTAGTTAATTATGATGTTTGGGGTTCATCTCGTGTGACTTCAAAACTTGTTTTTCGTTACTTTGTTGTTTTTGTTGATGATTGACCTAGAATGACTTAGTTATATCTAATAAAATAACATTTCGAATTATTTTCTATTTTTCAATCCTTTTGCTCTAAAATCAAAACTCAACTTGGTTATCCTATTCGCATCCTCAAAAATGATAATGCCAGAGTATTTTCTAAATCCTTTCAGTATTACATAAAAATTTGCGGTATGATTCACCAATCTTCTTGTTCTCACACACCATAACAAAATGGTGTTGTTGAAAAAAAAATCGAGCATGTCATAGAAGTTGCTAGAACCTTACTGACTGAGATGAAGGTTCTCAACGAGTTTTGGAGTGGTGATGTCCTCACTGCTTAGTATCTTATTAACATAATGCCATCTAGTACTCTCAAAGGTCAAATCCCTCATATTCTTATGTTTCCTAATGCCCCTTTGTTTCCTCTTCAGCCTGGTATCTTTGGATGTGTTTGTTTTGTCCACCAACTCCAGCCAGGAGTTGACAAATTATCTCCACGAGCCATCAAATGTATCCTCCTCGGTTACTCAAGATCACATAAAGGTTATCGTTATTATAGTCCCTCACTTAAAAGATTCTTTGTATGCGCAAATCTAACATTCTTTGAGAACACTGCATACTTCTTTGAGAGTCAAGATGCCAAAAACTTCCATCATTATTTACCCTCACTTTTTAACAACTCCTTGGATAATTCGCCTAAAAGTTTAGGCAATTCACCATCCAATTCCAATCCCTCTTATCTTCATCAACTATCTCAAGTAGATTTGCAGGTTTATTCCTGACGACCTCGTCAAATGGTAGATGGTCATTTGGATGAGCCATCTCCTCCAACGTCTAATTTGTCGCCATATCTAGAAAACAGTGATATAGATTGGCCTATTGCTTGAAGGAAAGGTAAAAAATCTTGTACCCATCATCCGATTTCCTTTTTTTTCTTATAACTATGTGTTTGCCTCCTTTTGTTCTTTTCTATCAAACCTGGATTCTGTGTCTACACTTAAGAGTATAACAGAGGCTATACAGAACCCTAGATGGAAACAAGCTATGAAACAAGCTATGCAAGAGGAAATTGATGCTTTATGGTCAAATGACACCTAGAAGCTTGTTACTCCTCCTCCTGATGCCTCAATTGTTGGTTGTCAATGGGTATATACTATTAAGACACTTCCGGCTATCAAACGACTCAAGGTTCGTCTTGTTGCTAAAGGATCCACACAAGTCTACGATATTGATTATTTTAAAACCTTTTCTCCTCTAGCAAAAATGTCATTAGTCCGTATGTTAATCTCCTCAGCCACAACTTATTATTGGCCTCTCTACCAACTTGACATCAAAAATGCATTCCTCTACGGTGATCTAGCAAAAAGAATCTATATGGAGCAACCTCTGGGGTTTGTTGCTCAAGGGGAGTCTGAGAAAGTGTGCCTATTGAAGAAATCGTTATATGGTTTAAAACAATCTTCTAGAGCATAGTTTGGACGATTTAGTTCAGCTACAAAGAAATTTGTCAATTATTTGATATTCTATCAACAAACAAGATCTGGCAAAGTTCTATTGATCGTATATGATGATGATATTGTTATTACTGGTGATGATCAAAGTGGAATTCACAGATTGAACGAATTCTTGCAACAAATAATCCAAACAAAAGATCTGGGTCTATTGAAGTATTTTTTTAGGAATCGAATTGCAAGATCTAAAGATGGTATTTGTCTCTCCCAATGCAAGTATGTTCTTGATCTCCTAAAAGAAGCTAGCTTGTTGGGATGTAAACTGGTAGATTCTCCAATGGATCCCAATCTCAAACTTGATGTAGACCAAGAAAAACTCTTAAAAGATCCAGAAAACTATAGGAGACTGATTAGAAAATTAAACTATCTTATAGTTACCATGCCTGACATTCCATTCAATACAAGTGTGGTGACTCAATATATGCAATCCCCTCAGACAACTGGAATGCAATTATTCGAATCTTGAAATACCTCAAGCGCAATCCTGAAAAGGAATCTTATATAAGAATCATGGGCATTGCTTAGTTCAGGCTTATAGTCATGTTGATTGGGCTAGTTTTAGGACTGATCAGCGATCTACTACAGGGTATTGCATGTTTGTTAGCGGCAATATGATTTCACAAAAAAGCAAAAGCAAATAGTGATTTCTTATTCAAGTGCACAATTAGAATATCGAGCCATGGCATATACAACTCGAGAACTTGTCTAGGTAAAATATATGCTACAAGAACTTAGATTTCAACTAACACAACCTATGGAGCTAATGTGTGATTTTCAAGTAGCCATTTACATTCCTTCTAATCTAGTTTTTCATGAAAGGACAAAGCATGTTGAGGTGGATTGTCACTTTTTCAGAGAAAAGATGCAACAAAATGTGATAAAAAAAACACTCACGTGAAGTCTGAGGACCAATTAGCTGATCTTTTTACCAAGTCTTTGGTTGGAGGTCATGTAACACAACTATGTAACAAGCTTGGAATTTATGATATATATGCTCCAACATGACGGAGAGTGTTAGAGAATAAGATATGATTCTCATATAATTCAGTATCTTTAGGTAATATGATTCAGTATCTTCAGGGATTATGTGTATCTTTAGGAATTATGATTTGATTTGATTACAATTATAATTGTAACTTACCATATATGAAATTTAGTATATAAAGGGAGTGAGAGCTGCTGATTTCTGCAAGCTATGATTTGATTTGATTACAATTATAATTGTAACTTACCATATATGAAATTTAGTATATGAAGGGAGTGAGAGCTGCTGATTTCTGCAAGCTATTCCCATTCCTTTTCTTAATTCCCAGCATTCAATAACAAATATACATAATCAATCATGAAAAGGTCCTTTTGCAATTGAGAAATTTTTTTTATGAATAAAAATACTTGAAGAAAACTACTAGCATGAGATATCTAGAAAAGAGTGAAACCTTAAAAGCAAGATTCATAAACATGATGCATACAGATCAACCTTCTTATTATCATGATAAAAGGGTTACAAAATAGGCGTAACCCTCCAATTACCCTGACCCCAACTCAAACCATATAAGGATTTGTACTCAAGATCACTTTATTCGACTCAATTTCAGAAGTAACTTGCTGTCACATAGTTAAATATCAAGTATAAAGAACGTCTGATTAATGCTTACCAAATATGTCAATTCCAAGTTTAGCATATGTTGGACTGAAGAAACCATCTACAAACTCGATAAACCACCATGTGACCAGAAATGTAACAGCAACAGGGAAGAGGACAACACTGCAATTGCATCATTTAAACTAAGTTGGAAAAGAGATGGATGATCTAAATGCAAAAGGAGAAAGTATTAAGGAAAAAACCCCCAAAAGCAAAGCAAAGGAAAGGAAAGGAAATTAGGTTAATTACCATCCAGTCATGAACTTCTTGGAAACCCAACTTTGAAGAACAGCACATGACGCCTGAAAATGGAAAACAAAAATCCAAATGACATTTAGTATTAGTAGAGAACACGAAAAACAAAATAACGTTAGCAACATCTCTCAAAATCTGATGTTGTGGAAGCTATTTGCTATTTCCTGTTGGAGTGAACTAACACCGCATTGAATTATTCACCATGTTAAGACTTGAACTACAAACTAAGAACAATCTATCTTATCTATTTACTAACCAACTCCAGTTCTAATCAAAACTTTATAGCTAATAGCAATATTGAAAATCAAGAAAAAGAGGCTAGAAATGGGGCAAAGATAACAGAGAAGAGCACTAACCTTGCGAGCAGAGGAAGTAGGAGAGGTAGGAGGAGACTTGGGGCGGTCGTCGGGGTCCGGGTCGGGGTCGGGGTCGGGGTGAGTCAGGCCTTGACTCAGTGAACTCGACGTCACTTCCTTGTCCTCTGGCATTTTTTGTTTTTTTTTTTGGTTCTGAAGAGAGAGAGAGTCAACTTTAACAAGTTCACTTCGCCTCGTGCATTATGCAGATAATATTTGCGCGGTAATATAAATTCCCACTTAGTATAATTTTAACGTGTTATATTATTATATAATTTAAATGTATAAATAAATACGGATAATTTAAAAATTTGTAATCATATTATAAATATTTAAAATGTGAAATGCATATTTTATTAAAAAGGTCAAATTTTGTTATATTTAAAATATATAAGTTAGAATATCATAAATTAATAAGAAAAATTAGTTAGTAAAAAAATTTTATAAAAAATTATAAATTAAGGAAATATATAAATGTATAAAATATATAAACTAAATTTAAAAACTCAAACAAAATGGGTTTAAAATAAATAAATATTTTGTAAATTAAAACTTGTGATAAGATTATTAATATTTAAAACTTTAAATGCATAATAAGAAAAGAATTATGATAGAACTATTAAAACTATATAAATCTGAATATAAAAAATGAAATGGTAAATTTACTTAGTAAAAATTTGGAATTAACAAAAAATTAGGAGTATAAAAAACTTATAAATATATAAATTTGAATGTTAAAAATATATCAGTAAAATTAGTAATATGACTGAAACAAATGTTAAATGTTTTGATATGAATTAAATATTGTAGTTAATTAAAGTAAAAATTAGTTACATGTTACATTAATACATTATATAATTCTAATGTATAAATAAACATCGCGTAATTTAAAAATTTGTAACCAAATTATAAATATTTTAAATTTGAGACATATTTTATTAAAAAGGTTAAATTTTGTTATATTAAAAGCATATAAGTTAGAATATCGTAAATGAATAAATAAAATTAGTTAGTAAAATTTTGGGATGAAAAATTAAAAAATTAAGGAAATGTATAATGCAAGGTATTTTTTATAAATGTATAAAATATATAAACTAAATTAGAAAACCAAACAAAATAAGTTTAAAATAAATAAAAATTGCGTAATTTAAAATTTTGTGATAAGAGTTATAAATATTTTAATTTTTAAAAGTATAATAAGAAAATAATTATGATAGAATTATTAAAAATATATATTTCAATAAAAATAAAATGGTAAATTTAGTTAGTAAAATTTTGGAATAAAAATAAAGAAATGCCTCACGGACTCATGACTAGAACAAAGTTATTATATTTAGTTATTTCAGTTAATTAAGATAATAAAGAAAAGACCCAACATGTTATATTATTTGATGTATAAATGAATTTTGTGCAATTTTAAAATTTGTGATCAAATTATCAATTTTTAAATTTTTAAATGTATATTAAGAAAAGAATTATGACATAAATATTAAAAACATATAAGTTAGAATATTAAAAATAAAAAAAATAAAATTTTAGAATGAAAAAACTAAAAAAGTAGAAAATGTAAAGTGTGATGTATTTGTTATAAATGGATAAAATATAAAAAGTAAATACAAATATAATAAATAAATTAAAAAGAAAAATATATCATCATTCAATTATTAATTTTGTAATCAATTGAAGAATTTAGTTATGATTAAATACGTAAATATTTGAAGTGAAAAAATAAAATAATTTAGAATTTTTTCTGCTTCGAAATGTAAGTCACATCCGTGACTACAAATCTTTATTTCTTCGAAATGTAGCCCGGATGTAACTTATTAAGTTACTTAAATAATTTTTTTATTTTAATTTTAACTAACTTAGCATTTTTGAATCACGGGTAAATTTTTTTCTTATTTTAATTTAACTAACTCAGTATTTTAAAAATTAAGGAAATGTATAATATAATGGGCTTGTTATAAATATATATAAAATATATAAACCAAATTAAAAGAAAATAAGTTTACGATAAATAAATACTATGTAAGTTAAAATTTTATGATGAGATTATGAATATTTAAATTTTTAAATGTATAATAAGAACATAATTATGATAAAGTTATTCAAAATATATAAATTTAAATATGAATAAGAACCGGTAGATTTAATTAATAAAAATTTGGAATGAAAAAATAAGGAGATGAAATACGATTATTCATCCTATACAAAACTTAAGAATATATAAAGGAGATGAAATATGATTATTTACTCTATACAAAACTTTTTAAAAATATACAATATTTTATTATTAATTAAATATTATAGTTAATTAGGATAAAAAATCAATTGCTTAATTTAAAATATTGTGAAAAAATTATAAATATTTAATATAGCACACCTTATTAAATATTTATAATTTAAAAAATTTTAAATAAATTTTAAGTTATTATTTTTTCTTATTTTAATCTAAATTAACCATTTTTAATAAATCTTAAATAATTTTTATTTCAATTTAAAGCAACTATTTTTTAGTGACTGGTCCCGTGACTGCATCTTGAAATAAACTTAGCGCAATCATAAGTCACACTCATGAATACGAAATTAAAAACAAATCTTAAATATTTTAATTTTAATTTAAATTGAGCATTTTTTTTAAGTCACTGCACATCTCAAAATGAATCTCACTTAAACAAATCTTAAATTAATTTTTTCTTATTTTAATCTAAATTAAGTATTTTTAATAAATCTTAAATAGTTTTTTTTTCTTATTTTAATTTAGTCTATTTGAAGATCTACTAACGGGTTCGTGGTCAATGTTACGAATATCGTATCGAACTTGGTACTAGATTGGGTTCTAATACGATACTGTACCAGTATCGGTTGATACTAGGTACCGTTTCAGGTAATTTTTTAAATTTATAAAATAGTTCCTGAATTTTTTATAAAAAATTACAAAATAGTCAATTGCCATATTATACAATTATGTAGTTTTTAGTTTATATATATATATCTTTATTATTTTATAATT
>JAOTIZ010000006.1:14251877-14267470 GCA_027123425.1 Erythroxylum panamense | reverse complement strand
TGTCTCAAACTTCGTGAAGAACTCCATTCTATCTCCCCTTCGTTACGACCAGGAAAGTGGGGTTCAGTTGTACACTCCCTTCGTTCTACAACGCCTTGTTGCTCCGCTAGACGACACGGCATTCTTGTTCGAATATAGACCGGCCGTCCCTCCTCTTCTTCCTTTCCGGCTTTTCGTTGTGATCCAATTCCAAGCTCAATTCGACAATGAAACTCTTCAAGCAAATTAATTTAATTCATCATTTTAATTATAAATTTTTCTTTCATTTCTTATAATCATATCCTCCTTCATTAATGAATTTAATTTCATCTTATTCATTTTATCAATATATGTACATTTTACACATCCATTCATTATAAATATCAATCTTTATTAATTAATTAAAATTCGTAACTTTAATTTATTAAAACGATCACTTTAATTATAATCTTATTCTTTCATTTTTATAATAATATCCGCCTTTATTAATAAATTTGGTTTCACCTTATTCATTTGATCAATATATATACGTTTTATATTATTTATTTATTATAAAATCTTATTTTGTATTCATAATTTCAATTGATTGAATTAATCACCTTAATTGTAATATTTTTCTTTCATTTTTTATAATAATATCCACCTTTATTAATAAATTTGGCTTCATCATGTTTCTTTCATTAATATAAAAATATATGTTTTATATTATTTATTCATTATAAAATTTCAATAACAAATTAAAATTAATCACTTTAATTATAAATTTTCTTTTATTTTCTATAATCCTATCCTCATTCATTAATAAATTTAATTTCATCTTATTCAATTGATCAATATATGTACAATTTATTTTTTTCATTCATTATAAAATCTTAATTTTTACTAATCAATTAAATTTTATAACATCAGTTATAATAATTTTTTATTTCATATAATCCTATCCGCCTTTATTAAAAAATCTTCATTTTTATTAATCAATTGAAATTTATAACTTTAATTAATTCAATTTTCATATTATATTTTTAATTAAATAAATTTTATAACAAATTTAAGAAATTTTAAAAAATAAATAATCAAACCAACTTGAGGCCGACCTGACTCGTTAAATAGATCTCTTCATAAAAAAGAGAGATTTGAATGTCCAAAATTTGAATCACAATTATTGTGCAAATACAAGAAAACGAATTCCCAGTCCCAGACTCCTGGTCTTGGCCTACATTCAGCATGCTTTCTATCGACCAGTCAAGTCCCAAAACTAGATCAAATCATAAGTGCTGGCAACGGCGTATTTGCTGAATCACACCGGTGCAAAAAAATTGAACCTTTAGCTTTGTTGTGAATTTCTAACACTAGCCATCAGCATCCACGGGTCAACAAAATCCCTCTCTTTTAAATACCTCCTTCGAAGCTTATTAGCAAATAGACCTTCAAAGGTTCAAATAAAGCAATGTGCCTCAACCGTACCTTCTTTCCATGCCTTACAATTTTTCGGTCTTCAGAAATTATTAGCATTTACCCCGTCATCGACTGATAACTCAAGATTGCTTATTTTATGGACCTAAACTGCTCACTCCGATAAACAACATTATTATTTATCTGTTAGTTGAACTTATAACATCAGATGGAGAATGTGGCCCAGGAGTGTGGACATCACTCATTCCAAATTCAGCAGGGAGCATACTCATTCCGCCCCACTCGTCGTTGGCTTTTACAAGTCAAGGACACACGATTAATTTTCCGCAAAGGTGAACAGGAGAAAGATAGGGATTGTAAAACAGAAAAAGAACAAGAACAAAGGCAAGGATACAATCCGTCTTCCACATATCTGTAATGCTAATGTCAGCATCAGAAAGAAGCCAGTAATCTGTTTCATTCTGCAACAAAAGCAAAACAGTAAATGTTACGACCAACCAAACGTAATACCAGGAAAACAGTTGTCCAAAGAACATCAACGTTTTACTGATTTGGAGAAGTCTTAATACTGGAGATTACAAAGAAAAACAACTATTTTGTATCTTTAAGACAGGCTACAAAATGTTTTAGTACAGACAGATGAGCGGATAGTTTTAATTTGTTAGGTCCATGGGTTAAAAAATGAGCATGATAGGAGGAAACCTCTAATTTGATGGCTGGTTCTTATAAAAGATAATTTGAACCAACAGTCATGACTCGTGATACAAGCCATTAGGGAAACACCAGCGCATCTAACGAGTTACATGTCAAGTGCCACGTCAAAAATTGTGATTCCTACTTACGTATTCGTTCTTTTCCTATATATAAAATAGATCCTGCCCAAAACTACTTATCAATGCCAACTTATGGCAGCCATACTTACATCAATATCGGAAGGAACAATCCTTGTCATTCTCCCAACATATTCCTGTGAAGAATCAATATCCGAAAGCATATAGTTGGGTTGATTTGCTTGAGTTTCCCTCCTGATTGCCTCGGGGACTAGATCTGCTGGACTTTCCTTAGGCTTTGAGCCAGAAGCATGTGGTAAGCTGGAAGCTGGTTCAACACCATTCCCCTCCCCAAAATTTTCTTCGAACTGACTGGAAAACAGAAGGTAAGCATTATAAGATGAGCAAAAAACACAAGAGAATGAGAGCTCTAACATGCCATGATGACAAACTATCTAACTTATATGAAAGACCAATTTCTCCACAACCAAGAAATGATAAATGACATAGACACATTAAATAAATACTCCACCGTTATGTAGGTCACCACACCTTACAAGGTAGACATCAATAGGACCCATTGTGCTTCTTAGGATGATTCTGTATCTCCTCTGTGGATAATCCACAGCCTGGTATAAAGAAATTACCAGTCAAATATTCTAAATGTGGAAAAGAAAGAACTTTTCCATTTCATAATATTCTCTCTCAACTTACTTCATCAGGATCAGGGACTTCCAAAGTAGTTCCATGGGGAGCTTTAATTGCTATGAGAGTTTCATTCTTTCACAAGCAATGTTACAAAATCAGTTACAATAAAAATTATGATTCACATAGCAATGCTTATCATGGATCTTCACACGGTGAAACAAAAGAATACTAACTTGGAAACAGGGTTGACTCTTAATGTCTTCTCCTGTCACAAAAAGCCACCTGAAAATCAAGGAATAAAAAGAACATTGTAAGCTACAAATAGCGACTGAATACTAAGGATGCAAGTGCTTAGAAGAGAAAACTATACTTTTGATTGTTCTCATTCTCACTCAAGCCTCTCAATTGTTCCTGCAATTCTCTGCAACAACTTAGAATATCAGCATCTCTCAAGATATTCTAAGCAATGGAGATACCCTCTAGTAAGAAATAGAACATGTAACCTTATTTGATCGTCTAATTTGTGCTCTTCCATGGACAGCTTTGCAATTTCTGCCTGCAGGAAAGGAATCACAACATAAAACCTATCTCTATGCCATGCATTATGTGATTCACTTGTATTCTAACCGTGTTAAGTTCAACATCACTGTTGGTATACAAGTCGTAGATTACATAAAATTAGATCAAAAATTAAAATAGAGATGGATATAACATCATACAATAACGTATATAGGAAACGGTCATAAATATGTGCGCACATGCATGTAGACATAAGTATGTGTATGAGATTTTGTGGCGATGAAGAAAAAGAGTTGATTTATACAATGGAAAAGGAAAGTCTACAGCAAGCTACCTGCAATGAAGAAGCGTCAACAACCACTTCCCCTGGCCTTAAAGCATCAACTCCCCTGGGTCAACCATTGAACCAATCCTCATATGAGCACATGTACAATTAGATGCTTAGGGTAATCAAATAATGCAACAAGATCTGCTTACTTCCAATGTATTCTGTTCTTAAGCTTCTTTTCAATTAGACCAATCCCTTCCAAGACATTTGTTATGTCATATATCCGCCGTTTCTGAACCTATTTTTTCAACAAACTCCTTTAATTATTCTAAGAAAGTAGTAAATATTACCTAACTCCAGTTAGCAAAAATAATCACCTCCAAAGTTTCTGCTGCCTTGTTTAGGTCCAGAATACCATCTTCAGCATGCTTTATTAAATTGACAAACTTCTTTGTCAAAAGACCTTGAAATTTTCAGTACATTTTTGTCAATATCAATGTAAATCAAAACTTACCCACAATCCATAACAAGAATTCACACTGAATGTAAACATTTCAAGGTTCACCTAGAGAACTGTCATATCGACAGCTACCAGCTGGAGTAAGAGGAGATGGTGAATCTGCAAGGTTATACAAAATATTTGGTTATCTTTCTTTTAATGTTTGGGAGTGTTAAAAGACTCATTTCAGCAAGAGGGTGAAGAAACGTAAGCTATATTATCCAACAAGTTTATCACTGAAGATCAATCTCTAGAAACTGAAAGATTTGCATGGGAAATGAGAACACATAAACCGAATGATGAGGCTTCCAAGTCCCTCACCGCTATTAGACACAGGTGTCTGAGGCCCAGACATGTTGGTCTTATAGGCCCTTGATCTGTTGTACATTTTTCCCCCTTTTGTAGTGCACAAAGGACTATTAGATGCATGTGCGCATCCAGGACTGCTAGGCAACTCACTAGGCTCATTACCATTTTCCAATCCACTCTTCCGTTTTACTTGCTGAGGGACATCAAAAAGTTACCAATATTGAATTATGTTATTACAAACAAAAGTAGTTACTATGCAATCCAAAAACTTCACAGCAGTAGGATGAAGATATAAATATCTCAATGAAAACAATGTTCCCTTTTATTTGACACAAACCTGGATATTGCAAAGATTGTTCAATCACTTCCCAAATCAGACAAAAGAGCTGTAAGAACCACCTATATAATTATCTAAAGAGTGGCACAATGAACACAAGTTCCTTAATTTCATTGCTAAGCTCAATTCTCGCATCTCAAACACAGTTTGTTCAATTGGAAGTAGCAGGCAAGCATAAAATAAGAAAAGGAAAAGGCCCAATCAAATTGATAATTAGCAAGAATGTCGTGGTTTGCATTTCAAAATCCAACTAAAAACAACAGAACTTATATAGTTTACATGAAGGCTAAGTGTCAAATAATGCTTAACACAGGTTCCAGAAGATAGTTGTAAAACCAGAGTCGTGAAAAAAAGGAAAATTAACCCCAAAATCCAACCACAATATACAATTTATCGTCATTTCTCAGCGACCAACTGAAAACGACACAATCCAAATACAGAATACAAATCAACTTCCATTTCTATCCACATTTCACATCCTCCAACATTTGAATCCCAAAAGGCCGAATACATTAATCCAACTCAAAGTACACGTCCATATAAATTACCAGCAAACAATAACCGCACAAGAAGGATACGAACTCACTGGAGATCTCACGACAATAGCCTCTCCTTCCCGATCGGCAGCGATCCTGCCATTGTTGCTAGGAGAAAATCGGTGATAATCTTCCGGAGGCACAAACGGTGGCTTCATCGTAGCAAACGCCAAGTGCCGCCTCAGCGGCGGCAGTATCGGACCAGCCGCCGGCGTCGCAGACGAAGTCCTGGTGGAGGCTCTAGCACTGCCAGACATTATCGGTTAGCGAAAAGAGAGAAAGGGCGGTGGGGGTTTTTAACTTTTTAAGGGGAAAGTGGGGGTTAGCAAGCAAGAGAGCAGAAGGGTAGAGCCGCAGAAGGAAAGGAGGGAAGGGAATTTTTGGTTTGTGATAAATGTGGAGGGAAGAATATAGTGTCTAAATCCATTTTTCTTTATTTTCCTTTTACTCCTCGCACTCGTTGTTGTTTCTTTATTACCCCCAAATTTTCACTTTCTCTCATTAGAGTCCCCATATTTTCCCTATTCTATCGTTTGAGTCGTGGTTTTAGTTTTACACTTCTTTCCAACACATTTTTAATCAACAAAATAACCAGGTTTTTCTAATGCTTTTAATTTTAAAATATATTTTTAATACTAATTTTTTTAATAAATATATTTTAATATTTTAAAGCATTTAAAATAATTTAGGGTTATTAATTTAGAGTTTGATTAATTTAGGGTTATTAATTAGAAATTGTGAAATTTTTATTAAATAAAATTTATGATTATTTAAAATGAGTACATGGCTTATATGTGTAAAGGGAGACTCACAGGTTAATAAAAATAAAAATAGATGTTAACATATAACTAACAAAAGTATTGAAGAGATCTAAAAGCATGCAAATTAGATTCTATGTTACTCAAATCTAAACTTGAGTTTGGATCTTCTTAAAGTTTGAATTTCCTATTTACCAATCCAATAGAACTTGTTTCATATGTATCTTAATCATGAATCCTATCTTGGTAAAATTGAAATTGTGCTTTTTTGGGGGAATTCAAATAAATAATTGTAATTATGATAATGCCTATGGACTATTTGAATTGTGAATGTATATTTTAATTATGATGTCTTACATGCATATGATATTATATTATTGTTAATGTTGTCGAAATCAAATCCAAGATTTGTTTATTATCTAGTAACAACTGTGATGAGCTTTACAATATTGGGTTAACTCCATATGTGAATAATGGTTAAAAACAGTTAGTCTCATTTTGACAAAAATCGTGTTGAAATTGATGTTTGCACATCAAAATCCGACTGATGCTTTAAACCCTTAAATCACTTGTATCGCCCTAGTTGACATCAGATTCTATAAACACAACAAATAAAAAGGAAAAAGATATTGGCTCTATCTGGCAATCAGCTGATTGCATTAACTGTTAGCTAATTCTATCAGCTAGTAGCTAATAGCTGATTCAATCAGCTGATTTGATCAGCAGATTGCATTAACTGTTTGATAGAGATGTTTGATAAAATTAGTTGTTTAGTATTAACTGTTTATGTGTAAAATAACTTATGAGAATATGACTTTAAAAAAATTGTAAGGATGTAAATATTGTATATTTTAGTATTTTGTTGGATATTTTTAATAAAGAATAATAAATTATTTAATGAATTAATAAATTAGAGTTAAATAAATTTTTTAATCTAATCAAAATTTAATATATTTTTGTTTATGATTTATAATTTTTTGAATTATTAAAATAAATAACAAAAGTTAAAATGTTTAAATTAATTAAGACATGGAAAACAAATTTTACAAATTAATTATTATTATTAATTGTTGGATGATGAATATGAGTGGTGTTTGAGTCTTCTGAAATAAATGGTTGCATTCTATAATTTATAAATTAATTAAATAATTTTAATCAATTTTTAAAATTTAAACTTTTATCTTAAATTTTTTATTTTAAAAATTAAATTAAATTAAAATTATTTTGTTTTTTATTTTTATCATTTTTATTTTTATTTTATAAATTAATAATAACATCATTAAAATTAAAATTTAATTTAATTTTTATTATAGTAATAAGTAAAATAAAAATAAAAATAAAAAAACCAACACAAGTGCAGTAATAATCAACACAAGAGCAGTGTGGTTAGTTCCCCCAGTAGTCAATGTCATGACTCCTATGACTATTATGGGTGTTATGGTCATTGCAAATAGCTATTTCAGTTGCTTCCTTCAAAACGCTACTACATCAGAGTTTTCATAAAACAGTTGGTTAAGTTGAATCAACCAACCCAACCGGCTCATAAATAAACAACAAAACAACTTCTTAATATAGTCAAACCTCTAAAAATGAGTCAATCAGTTGAAAAACAGTTGATAAGTTGTTTACCAAACTAAGCCTTTAAGGAAGTTATGTGGTTCTTTTACAAACTTGGAGACTAACCGTGTGAAAAAATCATTGCAAGTATGAATTGCTTGGTATATGAAGATCTTTTATTTTTTGTGGGGTTAGATATATGTCGAGCATCGGACTCCATGAAAAAGTTTCCATTTTGCAAGTGTTTATCATTTTTTATTATTGTGAGATTTTATAATTGATTTCATGCTCTTCCTACCATAAAAGTTCTTGGTTTATTTTTGTTTTCATGATTTGGATTATACGTAGTTTCAAACTAAAGGTTGTTAAATCTGCAACTCTTTATTGCTTCAGTCTTTTTAAGGTTTATTGGTGTTGTGTACTTAATTAACATCTGATTTTGAATTTAGGGTGTTATAAAGTCCCAATTGAGGAAGCATTTCACTCCTCTTTTTTTGTTCTCAGAATGAGTATAATGTTATAGCTATCCCTTTTAGGTGTCTGTTTGACTTAACGTTTAGAGAGTGAATAAACACTTTTTTCACCACAAAAGCTTTTTTAAAAAAATGAGTGTTTGACTGTAAAATGAAAAATCAATTTTTTAGTAGATATAGCTTTTTTGGCAGCCAAAATACAGTTTTTTAAGAAGCTCAAATTTGGAGCTTCTCAATTTTAACGCGGGCCAACTTCAAAAACTTAACTTTGTGGAGTTATTTTAGACTTTTTTGTCTGAACAAAACCTAGTTTTTACCTAAAATAGAAAAGACTACAGAAGACAAAGGAGAACCCTAATTTTCGAGCCTCCATTTTGCCATCTTGAGAAAGAACACAAGGAAGAGAGAAGAAGGAGAGAAGGGAAGAGGAGCATCTGCAGTTGCTGTCTAGCCACTCCAACATAGCCATTTCAAGTTCTTTTCTATTTTCTCTTATTTATTTACTTCATCTTGATGTATGAATTGGGTTTGAGAATGTTGAACATGTTGTTAATGATGTTCTAATTTCAATTTGGGATTGAATCTTGAATCATTTTGTGACCTATTTGTTTTTTTATGTTAATGAAATTATTTGGGTATTATGATATTTGTATTTGCATATACGTCGATAATAAATCGAAAGAGTGAGTAGATATTAATCTGATTAGGTTGGGTAATGAGAATTAACAGCCTAATAAGTCATGTAATTATCAAATTGATAATCATATGAAAAGAGATCTTGTGTGAGGAACCAATTGTCTATTAAATTGCTTAAGAACTAATTAGAATGTGAGTTGTTTATGTTAATTGAGAGATTGCAAAACCAAAATTTTGAAATCAATTAGGGATTATTAATTAGGGTTAATTGATTAGATCTTGAGAGAGAGAAATCAACTCTTTGAAATTCTAGGCCGATACCAATTACATTAAAAGTGATTAGGTAGCAAAATAATGATAGATAAATCCCATCTTCTCATAATTCTTTGATCTTGTCTTGTTGTGATATCTCAATTTTTAAGTGGTTATGCTCTATTTTGATTTACATGTGTTAATTTCAAGATTTTATCTTCATTCAACTCCTACTTGATTGTTAAATTTTTTAGTTTATCTTTATTTTCATTTAAATCACATTTTTACAACTTTAGACAAAGTTAGGATTCAATTAGTTCACTAATTCCTCATGAGATCAATACCTTAACTACTATGTTTACGACCCGTGCACTTGCGAAACATTAATTTATAAGATTAAAACTTGCTCAAAATATGCTAATAGTTGACCTTAAGCCTACAACAACTAATCCTAAGGTTTTCAACTGAACTCAGGTTAATGTTTATAGGATTGCTTTACCGATTTGTGAAACCTCATTAGGTTTGACCCTAATCTAGAAGATTTATATCATCTTGTCTTTAAGGTTACAATCAACTCTTTCGAATTATGGTAGATCTATTCAAACTTAGGATTTCTCAATCTCTACGTATGAAATCAAATTATAAATAAAATAGGTAATCGAATCCAATATAACAATCAATCAAATTGCATTAATAAAATAATTAAATCATATCAAAGTATCAACACAAGGTTCATCTAACCTGAATACTAATTAGACTTTTAGTTACATATTATCGAACATGAAATCAAGCATAAATCAAAGAAAAACAAATTGAAAATAATGAGTTCATAGTTATAAATCTCCCTGATTGTCTTCTGTTAAGTATTCTTACAAAGAAGAAGTCGATCTTGTATTATGATGAATCTTTCAATGATTTCTTTGTATTTTTTGCTTATCTGGACCAAAATCGCTTTTGGAGAACAAACTATATGTCTGAAATCTGCCTCTTAATGTCTGCTCCTCTCTCAAGATTCCTTTCATGTCTTTTTATTTAGGATTCTTGGTTTTCGATGATGCACGACCGTCCATCAAATCGTGCATAACCAAAAATCTCAAAATATCATAAAAGTGCATGAACTAGGAGAAGTGCACGGGTACATGCATAGTCATACATCTCTTTTGTGCGTTGACTCTTCGTTTTGTGCCATGTTTTTGTCTTAATTCTTCTCTTTTAAGTCTGCAAAGGCAATTATACTCTATAAATACACTTGGAGTAAATTAATTATCATATATATAGCAAAAGTATCAAATATCAAGCAAAAACACATCAAATATAAGTTAAAACTATGATCAATTATACATCTATCAAATATCCCCACACTTAAGCTTTTACTTATCCTCAAGCAAACCATAATCAAAATTATAAAATTCACAACATCAATCCATCATCAAGCTCAATCGGTCCATTCATACTATATATCATCATATTCTATTAAATCAAATTAACATACAATTAGAGTTAAGTTGTCCTAAAATTAACTTCCTAAACAATATTCATAGTAATCACATCAGCAAAAGCATCGAAATCAAAATCATATATCTTTACTCCCTCACCAAGATATTACTCAATGTACACAAGTGTTTAGGGTGAAAAGTATCAAAACTCTTAATCAATGCCTAGTAAAACTTTTACCATATCCTTATAGTAAAATTACATCTCCACCACTTATGTACAAACTAGAAATAAAAATCAAAAGGTCTTGTAAGGTTGTAACGGGGCTTAGGCAAGGTATGATTGGGCCAATGAAAAGGGTTAAATTGAAGGAAATTTACCATAATATATTTTAAGACTCGTTTACAAATATACATAGGCCCTTTCATTGCAAAACTAATGGTACTATATACTTATTTTTTCGTTTTTTCATTTTTTCTTTTATGCTTTTTCACAATAAACATTTAAGACCACAATTTAAGAAATCTTGGACCTTTCACAAATTTCAGGTCTCAACAAGTAAATAATGTAAATAGCCTTCAAGGTTCAAAATAATAAAATAAGTCTTTAAAGAAAATGTGATAAAGGTTAATATATGGGTTTAATTAATGAAAAAGGATAAGGCTTAACTTGGTTATTCCTAAAGGTGAATTTACATGTGTGGTAATTTTCAAAGAGACAGGTTAAAGCAAATTGTTAAATATAAGTGCCTCTATCATATCAATGCATCTAATTTAATAAATATGGTCTCAATGTATATAATAAAAGCAAGTTCTAGAATCATTCTACTACACAATAATAACACATAAAAGAAAGAAAAGAGCTTACTAAAATTTTTGAAAATTTACTCTTAGGCTCAAAAAGCTTTGTGGAAAAAATGGGTATATATGTGTGTAAATAATATGCAATTTCATTTGACTTGAATATTTTAATGATTAAAAAAAATGACCTATAAAACTATTTTTATTCTAACCATCATCCTTTTACACACCAATTCAAATGAATATTCATTAAGGACATATAGTATTCATGGACAGATTCAACTAATTCAAAATATTAGTTAATAAAATTTATAATTAGGATTATAATAAGCTTAAAGTAATCAATTTAAGATTCATTAAACCCATCCCCACACTTAAAATTGGACATTGCCCTCAATTTGCAAAATGCAATTATAATTGAAAGGAAAAGGATTATTTGGTATTTTCCTCATTATGACGATTTCTGATTCGGATCTATCCAATATGAGATGAACATCCTTGCAAAATATAAAAGAAAAGGATAAGAAGAAATAAAAGAAATAACATAACAAAAAATAAAATCCTATACTAATATGAAAGCAAGAACCAAATAATATAGAAATTAAAATAAAATAAAAAGTAGCTCATGGGTTGCCTCATATGCAAAGTTTCTTTAACGTTGGTAGCTCAACATAACCTGCATGTTTAATGTCATCCTGGATTAATAATCAGTAGCTTGCTTCCACCTGTTTCTCTGTATAGGGATTTTGTAGCCCATAAGTAAGCCACCTGTTGCAAGATAATCATAAGGATATAATCTATTACATTAATAAAACCAATATACTATATTAATGTCTTTTTTAATGAAAATCTATTAAAAAGTAGGAATAATAAAACTCTTTGAATCATCGACTAACTCGAACAGTTTGTCTTTGAGGAAGTGAGAACCTCCGTACTTAAGATTACTAATAACGCCTCATCAGTAGTTTCCTTACTTAATTCCTCTATTAGTTCTTCCTCAACCATCTTTGTCCACTCTTCTTTTTCTTCTTCTTCCCAGACAAAGGTTTCTAGCTTATCTTCTTTAGTTATCTTTTGTCACTCCTCTACTTTCTCTTCTTGGATGGAGGTTGTTAAGTCAAGAGGACTTCACTTCTATTAATTTTGATGACAATCAAATAATAACAATCTTAGAAATGTATGAACTGTTTTGATAAGTTTGTTAAGTGTGCAGAAAAATGTAAGTAACACTTAGTCAAACCCAGAAGATGCGCGGTCAACAACAGACGATATATCTACACCAGATGAAGCGCAACACCAGACAAAGCCAACAACAGACGAAGCGCGACACCAGACAAAGTACAACACCAGATGAAGCGCAATAACAGATGAAGCACAACACCAGACGAAGCACAATATCAGACGAAACGTGATAACAGAAGAAGTATTATTCCAGACGATACAAAAGGAAGATATTTTAGAACTTCAGTCAGTTGATTAGTTGGAGTTAGTTATAGGACTTAACTAATAACGGTTTCTAGAAGATTCAAGAAGCAGTTTCTTAAGAAGACAGTTGGAGACTTAGGCTATAAATATTAGTTCTAGTCGAAGACTAAATAACGTTTTCACAAGAGAGAAAATTTGATTGTAAAGTACATAGAAAAATTCTGTATTCAAAATGTGAAAGAAGAAAGCGAATACATCTATAACATAAAGCTCAAAAATATATTTCCTAGAGAGAGAAAGAAAGGCTAGAGCCTGGAAAGGTTAAGATAGCAGATAAGAATATTTTGTAAGAGAGACTTAAAGAGACTCTACAAGTGTAGAAAGAATTCTTGTAAAGTTGAAGATTATAGTAAAATTTCAGACAAACTCTGAGGACTGGACGTAGTCCAATGTTTGGGGAGAACCAGTATAAAATCGCAACGTCTATTCTCTAACCCTTATCTTTTAATTTTCTTGATGTTAGACGAGTAGATAATATTACTTGAGATTGCATTACTTATCAACTTTAGTAAAGTGTTTTTGTGATCATCTGAATTTTGTAAATAAATTCAAAAAATCTCAAAAGAATAATATTTTTGAAAAGATTACACAATTCAACCCCCTTTCTTGTGAATTTTACATATTATACCTGATTTCTATATTAACAAGTGATTTACTTCAGAGATTTCTTCCTCTTCTTCTTCAAGAAGCTCTTCTTGGAATGTCCCTTCATTCATGAAACCAATATTTTTATTTTCTTGACTCTTGATTTCGTGTCAGTTAGCTTTCATTTTAGCAAAGCGTTCCATTAATTTATCTCTAAGACTTGCTTCCTCTTCTTTTTCTTCTTCTTCTAGGAGCTCATTTTGGAATGTCACTCCACTCATGAAGTCAACCTTTGTCTTGTCTTCACTCTTAAATTTGTGTCATTTAGTTTTAAACTCAGTAAGGACTTCCATTAATTTATCTTTAAGACTTTCTTTTTTCTGGAAACTCGTCGTGACTCTTAAGAGTGATTGCCCTTCCATGTTTGTCGACAGTCATTTCATTAGGACTAGGCACAATTCCTCAGATCTTGTCAGATAATATGTTCGCTAATTGGTCCATCTAGTTCACCAAATTTTGTATTTGAGCCTTTACTTCGTTATGCTTTATGATTGATTCTTGAATAAAATCAGTCATCATATCTTCAAAAGTTGGCTTGTTAATTGGAGGCGTTTGGTGCCATAAATACCCAACCGGGATGTAATCGCTCCATTTATAAGCATTGCTTCATTATGAATTGTGGTTATTCTCGTATACTACCCCATGAGGTTGATATCATATGCTAGGTTGCTCCCATATTTGTGTTGGTGCTTGACATTTATGATTGCAACGATAACTCCCACCAATGTCATCACAAGGCCTAAACATCGATTACACCTCTGAAAATATGTGAGAGCACTCCTCTCTCTAATATGGTGATGACATAGATCGCAAAGGCATATTCTGGCTCCCACAAAAATCTAGTATGCTCCATCCCTCCATTGTGAGTTGTGCCTATGACATTGAATCGTAATTCCTACAATAAACATCAAACTCAAGATCAAGTAAAGAAATTCAAATGATAATTAAATTAATAATCCATAAATACAATAAGATATAATTAAATAAAATGAAACAAACGAAATAAATAAAATAAACACAAAAGCAAAATTAAAATTAAAATTAAAATGAAAGAAAATTAAAAACAAAGATTAAAAAATAGAGTAATAACATTTAGGCTTTCCTAATATCGAAGTCCCCTACAACAGCGTCAAAAACTAGATTGACTTATTTTGTGATAGTCAATATTGCAATAACCGCAAGTACACGACATAGTTGTAGCTAGTATCAGCAAGTACAGGTCGATCTCACAAAGAGATGAATATTAGTAATTACCTTCTTCTATTATTTAGCGTAAAGATTGATTTTATATTTAATTAAAGGAAATAAAACTAAACAAGCAAAATAAAATATGAAACAATAATGAACACAAAGATAATGGAATTCATTTAGAAAAATATCGCTATCAGAAATTAGTATCTAGGTTCGAACCCCCTAAACCTTTAACATATTAATCGTTTATCATACAATTGTTTCATTGATTTATTGGACTGTGGAGATTCCTGTATTATGCTAATAGCTGACCTTGAGTCTACTAAAAACAAATCATAAGGCTTTCAACCGAATTACTTGGGATAAACTTTATAAGATTGCTTTACCAATTTGTGAATCTCTCTATTAAGGTTTGACCCTAATCCAAAAATTTTATGTCATCATATCTGTAGGATTGCAATCACTTCTTCCAATTACAATAGATCAATTCAAACTTATGATTATCAATCTTTACATACAAAATCAGATTATAAATAAAAAATGTAATTGGATACAATATAACAATTAAACTAATGCATTAACAAAAGAATCAAATCATATCAAAGTATTAACATAAGTTTCATCTAACCTAAATACTAACTGGACATATTGAATGCAAAATCAAACATAAACTAAATGAAAAACGAATTGAAAACAATCATAATTATAATCTCCTTGATTGTCTTCTATTGAGTATTCTTGCAATAAAGAGGTTGATTGTAGCATCCCAACCCCGCAGGACCCAAACCCGATATCGTGGGTGATATCCGAATCCGCGACACACGAGATTGGTAAGCTACGCACTCAAAACGGTACAAAACTCAGTATGCAATTTTTACAACAGTTAATTCAAAACATACATTCAGTAATCATATTACAATCATGCAGTTACCAATTGGGGCCCTATACAATAACAGTTTCATTCAGTAGAAAACGCTGAAATACTAATTTACACTCGACTCATAAATACACTAATGCAGACGCGAACTGATCCCGACCCTAGTCTCTGACTCCAGTGCAGTAGACGTACTCCCGTTCGTCTAAC
>JAOTIZ010000006.1:14229482-14244143 GCA_027123425.1 Erythroxylum panamense | reverse complement strand
TGACAACACGAGAGACTTGGCCAGAGGTGGGCCGTAAGTCGGGTGACCAAGGCTGTACGGAAAGGGCTTGGCCGGTGACAACACGCGAGACTTGGCCAGAGGAGGGCCGGAAGTCGGGTGACCAAGGCTGAACGGAAAGGGCATGGCCGACGATGACCCACGGGGCATTCGTTAGAGTGTGAAGAAAGTCCTCCTCTTCCACAAATTTAACCAGAAAAAAGTCATTCTCAAGGTCCACCAATTTCATGGGGCCTGACAGATTCCAGAGGGCAGAGATGCGGGACTTAAGGAGATTGAACCCGATTCTTCGACCAAGCAATTTGATGATGACTGTGTTAGCCCAGGCTTGGTCGAGTTTGTCTTTGAAGGTTGGAGATAATTCAATACCCAGACCATAGGATCCTTGGATGATGGAGATGTCTCCGTCAGTAATTTCAATGGCTTCCTCCGCAGGCCATGCCAATTCATCAGTGCCAGAAACAGAGTCAGGTGAGTTTGAAACCACCGCACTGTAGCTGAGAGGCTGGTTTGGGGGCGTGGGTGTAGGGGGAGGGGGGTCCTCTTCCCTTCCCCGAATTCTCACTTTCTTGGCAGCATGACGGCCAGCGGCAGTGGTGGTGTGATCGGCCATGAACCCCAGCAAGGGGGTGGGGTGAGGAGCAGGAAGGATCTGTGAAGAACAGAAACTCGTCCAGCTGAGTGAGCAGTACTGTAGCAAATGCAGAGCGATTTGTTAACGGCTAATTTCAAAAGGTGAAGACTTTAGTAACTGGATGTCAATATAGGAGATATTTTTTAGCCAAGCTTGGACCTTAAAGCAGCCATCTTCTCCATTTCTGGTTCTGCTGTCTAGTTCTCTTTCGTATATGATACTAATGACATGTAAACATCTGAAACACACAATGTAAATGATCCATGGCCTTATGGGTTATGAAGGTTTTGACCGGTTGTCTTTTCCAGACCATTTACTAGAACGTAGGTCCGGGTCAAAAATTACAGAGGATTCATGGGCTCGTTCGCCCCTCTGATAACCAACCCGTTTGTGGATGGAGCCCGAGCCTGGAAGAGTTGGCTTGTGATAGTGTTACTTTGTTTTTATTATGAAAAAAAATGCTGAGAACGAGTGGAAAGATGATGGAGACGAAAGGGTTAAAGATAATATGTTTGGTATCTTTGATCCATATGGTGAAAAAGCTGGCCTCTTACATTAGCCATAAGTATTTATGGTGTCAGTGTCTGAACAGAAAGCTTGTCACGATAAGCGAAGAAGAGGTATATCTACAGGAAGGTTTCGAGAAAACGTCGAAAGCTCAACTAGGCAAGAAGAAATTCGGTGGAACGAATAAAAATTTAATTATTTTCACAAATATTTGTAATTTCAAGAAAATTAGTGATTTTTATATAAAAAGACATTAAGTTCCTGAAATATTAAATTATGACTCCTTTATATGTATAAAATATATTTTTACTTTAAATATAACATTTATTAATTATTTTAAAGTTTAACATATTTTGGTCAGGTCAAAATTTTTAATTTAATCAAAGCATGTCTTATTCGTAACTTGTGATCGTATACATTATTTTGCTTTTAAATAATTTATTTATTTGAGTTAATAATTTTTTAATTTTAGTTTCTTTCATAATTTTATAATTAATTTTATTTATTTCGTTCTTATTATAATATTTTTATAAATTGATTAAGTAATTAAATTTATTTAATTTTTATTTATTATTCAACAATAAATATTGAAATAAATGTATTATATTGCATTTAAGATAAATAATTAAAAAGGTGTAAATTTATTTTGTATATAAAATAAATTAGAATAAATAAATTATATTCTCATATTTATATTAACAACTAATATTAAATAATTAAATTTTATATATTTAAGTAATAATAACTTCAAATTTTGATATAAAAGTAAAAACGAAAAACTAAAGTCAACTTTTATCCAAACACGAGAAAACCAAAAAACAAATCTCCCATAAATCTATTCTATCGTGAATGAAAATTAAATAACTATTAATCCAATCTCTAAGGCTATGTTTGATTAGACGTAAAGTTTTTAATAGAATGAAATAGTTTATAATAAAATGAAACGTAAATGAATATAATATTAGAAAATTGTTGTTTGAGAGAGATAAAAGGGTTCATAATGCAATATAGTAAAATATTGTTTCGAAGAAGGATTTATAATGTAATATAGTAAAAAGTTGTTTATTCATTTTATATTTCATTCTAAACCTCTCAAATCGGAAATTTTTTATGTTTACTATTTAGAATAGAATGAGATGTAATATGAAACCTTTATGTTCCATCATATCCTATTCAATTTCATTCTATTATAAACCCCCTTCTCAAACAATGAAATAATATTACATTCTAATCAATTCCATCAATAAATCCCAAATCAAACATAGTTGTCTTCACAAAATTTTCACACGAAAATAACAAGGCCAAGACAGCAATACTACCTGGTAAATTTCCTATAAACATCTATTCATTTTCATTATATGCATTTGGTAAGATGTATTCGGTTATGCTAATTGAAATCTTCTCTTTTATTTTGGTTATATTTTAGTGCTTAAAGAGGAAAATTAATATTTGTTTTGTTTTGTTTTGTTTTAGAGGATGACAAGTAAAAATTTCATCAAATTGGGCTATTATTGGTCAAAATCACAAAATTTCAAAAACGTTGTCAGATTACTGCAATGGATAAGGAGAAATCATGCTTAATTTTATATTATATTCAAGAGTTGGAGTTTAATCAGGAAACTTGTTTTTGGACTTATTCTAGATAGGAATCTTTCCAAGATAGAAGTAGACTAGGTTTTGAGTAGGAAAACACCTCTAACATCTTTTCTAACATTCTCTTTTTTGTTTTTTTCTAGTTTTTTCCTCAATCTTTCATTTTTTTTCTATTTTTGGTGTTGGAATGATCGGGTTATCGAATTCCTCAAAGTTTATTCTAATTCTCCAACTTTTTGTAACAGTCATAAAATCAGGTCGAATATCAAGAGAACTAAACACTAGTTTCTTAATTTCAATTAATAAAATAAATTGGGAGTTTATGATTAATTAACTAATTTACTAAACTTAACAAGAAATCAAAATAGAGCAACTGAATGTAAAGGCGATAAATTCAAGAGTACTTAACTTTGATTCAAGGGAGAGATCTTATCTAATTGTAATATTGACCATCGGAAAAAGAAAGAATAATTTTCACAATTTAAGCAGTTAATCCAAAATATATTAAGATAGATGTAATTATGAACTGTAGATAACGTTTGCATGTTCTCCACGATTTTCTCTACATCAGTTGTAATACTTATCATATATCTTACCCATTCTATCATGTATCCTAACCGTACATATCATGTAATCTGGGAACTCATAGTTGTGTATAAATTAACGATATCAGTGATGAATAAAGCAACTCAATTCCTATATGGTATCAGAGCCCTATTGATCCTTTTAACCTCTGTTTTTTTTCCTTTCTTTTCAACCTTCAACATGTCTCAAACCTCGTCCACCTCTCCTACTCTTGACAACCCCACCGATCCAACTCATCCCATCGTTGTCCTCAATCCAGCTCAGTCCATTGTCAAGCTTAATGGTGCTAATTACTTGACCTGGAAAATTCAGTTTCAAACACTCCTTCGGGGCTACGACCTTTTAGGTTATGTGGATGGCTCCATTACTTCCCCACCACAAACTATCATTGTCGACGGCACTGCTGTCCACAATCCTCGTTATGATACCTGGTTTCGCCAGGATCAACTTATTTTGGCTGTCCTTGTGGGCTCTCTCACACCCACGGTTGCACCAAATATAAACACAGCCCTCACTGCTCGCGATGTTTGGGATACTCTCGCAGCAACTTATGCTCTGCCATCACGTGGCCACATCAAGCAGTTACGTGATCAACTTCGGCGTCCTTCCCAGGCTGGTCGCTCCATCTCCGAATACATGAATTTTATGCGGAATAAAGCTGATGAACTTGCCATTCTTGGCAAACCCGTAGATCAGGAAGATCTTGTTGACAGCATCCTAGATGGTCTCGATGAAGTCTACAAACCGATTGTTGATGCCATGCATGCACGAGACACTTCTCCTTCCTATGCCGAATTGCTTGAAAAACTTCTCAATCATGAAGTTCTTCTTCGGCAGAACAACCTCCTGCCTTCGCCTGCTATGCTTATCAACGTCAATGCCACCAACTCGTCTGCTAGAGGAAAGCAGTGGCAGTCTTCTGGATATGTACCTTCTGCAGCTTCAAGAGCACGTTCCACTAGTCTCAACTCTTCAGGTCCTCGCCGTCCGTATCAAGGCTATTGTCAAGCCTGTGGAATCCAAGGTCACAAGGTACTTCAATGTCCACAGTTTGGTCACTTGTTTGGACAGTCTACTCCTGCTGGCACTGGACCTCGACCATCTCCTCCCTCTTGGTCCTCTACTCCCAGAGTAGCTACACCGTGGCAACCCACTGCCCATTTTGCCGCACCTCTCCAGCCTCCGGATCAAACCTGGCTACTTGACAGTGGAGCTAGCCATCATGTTACGGCTGATCTGCAAAACTTGGCTCTACATACTCCATATCAAGCCTCGGATGATGTTCGCCTTGGTGATGGTTCCTCTCACTCCATAACCCACACTGGTTCCTCTACTCTTCCCTCTTCCTCTCATCGTCAGTTTACCCTTCATAATGTGTTATGTGTTCCTTCTTTAAACCGTAACTTAATTTCAGTTGCTCAATTCTACTCTACAAATCATGTGTCCATTGAATTCACTCCTTTTGCTTTCTTTGTGAAGGATCTACCAACAGGCACAATCCTCCTGAAGGGTCTTCTTAAACATGACTTGTATGAGTGGCCCTCAATTTCCAATTCTGCTGCTCCGGTGCTGCATCTCACTAGTGTGCGTGCGCCACTCTCCTTTTGGCATAGCAGACTCGATCATCCTGCTCCTGTCATTGTCCGTCATGTTGCTCAATTATTCAAAATTCCTGTTTCTTCTGTTTCTGATAATAAATCATGCACTGCTTGTCTAAGTAGTAAAAGTCATAAATTGCCATTTTATCGATCTACATTGACATCTCATCATCCCTTGGAACTTATTTATTCAGATGTGTGGACTTCTCCGCTTATGTTTGTTGATCAGTTTAAGTACTATGTTGTTTTTATTGATCACCATACTCGATATATTTGGTATTTTCCGCTACAAAGAAAGTCAGATGTTTTGCCTGTTTTTAAAAAATTCAAACTTTTGGCTGAGAATTTGTTTTCTACCACAATTAAAACTCTCTATAGTGATAACGGTGGGGAGTATCTCGCCATGTCCTCTTTTTTATCTGACTCGGGCATCTCTCATTATACTAGCCCACCTCATACTCCGGAGCATAACGGCATTGCCGAACGTCGTCATAGACACATAGTTGAAACTGGGCTTTCACTATTACACCAAGCTCACATGCCACTTTCCTACTGGAACTATGCCTTTTCAACCGCTGTCTACTTAATAAATAGATTACCAACCCCAACTCTAGACATGGACTCTCCTTATCTTCGGCTATTCCATCGTACACCAAATTACGAAAAATTAAAAGTCTTTGGTTGCCTCTATTTTCCTTGGTTACGTCCATACTCCCCTCACAAACTAGCTTTTCGTTCCAAACCTTGTGTTTTTCTAGGCTATTCAACATCACAAAGTGCTTACCTATGCCTTGATTTATCCACCTCCCGTATTTTTACCTCCCGCCATGTTCGTTTTGTTGAATTCCTATGCAAACCGTTACACCATCCCTTCCTCGTCCGGATGAAGGTGCTCCGGACTCTTGGCTCCCCCCATTCTATATTCTGCCTACGTCTACCACTCATGACAATCAAGTTCCAGACTCTCCGTTGCCTACTCCCACGACACACCCTCCAGTATCCAGCTCTTCTTCCAACATCGAGACTGCTATACCTTCTGCCCATCCTATCCTCCCTCCACCTGCACCTAACACTCATCCCATGCAGACCCGATCAAAAAATCACATTCACAAACCAAATCCTAAGTTTGCATACTCCATCACCTCTAGCTCTCTTCATCATCCTGAACCTCACAACATCACCGAGGCTCTTCGCGATGTCAAGTGGCGCTCTGCTATATTTGATGCCCTCATCCGCAATGGTACCTGGGAATTGGTACCACCGGAGGAGGCCACCAATCTTGTTGGCTGTAAATGGATATTTCGAACTAAATATCTTTCCAATGACAATGTTGACAGGTACAAAGCACGTCTGGTAGCTAAGGGGTTTCATCAACGTCCTGTGGTCGACTTGAGCATGTGTGTAGGATGCCTTCTATACGACGCTGTGAGCAAATAAACCTTGGTGGCTACAAGAGGAGAAAAGGGAGGCTATATAAGAACTGGAAGGAAGTGATCAAGAAAGATATGTCAGAATTGGATTGAGGCAGTGGCTCGAATTAGAAATATCTGGCGTGATATGATAAGGGTAAACGACACACTTAGAGTTCTCGTGCCTCACCCTTATCGCATAGGAAGTAGAAGTAGGGGAAAGCTTTCACACGATGGATGTCTTAAACCATAGGATTGTTGCACCCTCAGGGTCGCTCAGTGAAGACTCCTAATGCAACTAGCAATAGAAAACCCGGTCTTTGCAGGGGTGTAAGATACTAACAACTTATGGTCACCATCAGCTTTTGCATGTGTGCCTAGTAATTTCGAGCGGGTCAGTTCTTGTTGCTACTTTGCATGCCTCACTAGTAGGGTGTCCGTTGTTATTATTATTATTATTATTATTATTTATTTTTGTTATTATTATTAGTAGTATTCTTATTTTTTATTTTATTTATATTTTTAGTATTTTCTTTATTCATTATTATACTCATTATATATCATTCCTATTGTATAAATTCTATGGAGGGGTTTGTTCTGATCACTACCAAGTATATATATATATATATATATCCTGCCAATTTAATATTTTTTTTTGTAATCTGTATCACTATTATCTTGTCATATATATATATCCTGCCAATTTAATATATTTTCCCTTGTAATCTGTATCACTATTACCTTGTCATATATACATATGAGTTTACTGAAACTAGCCTCTTTATAATATAAAAGTAATCTTACTTCACTGCGACGAAGATGATCACGACGACGACGTGTGAGACAAGACATAACCACCGTCGGATTCTTTTCTCGCTATTATAATGGGATGTGTAATTGGCAATTGATACCACACTGACCCATCTACCCGTCGCAATCAGTCTCCCTGATCCCAACAGAATAACAAACAGTGCCCAAAACCCAAAATCCTCAAAGAAAGCACGGAGAATCTAAAGGAAGTCTCTGGAGAGACAAAGAGGAAGAGTGTGGTGTTTGATGGTTGCGGAAATGGCGTCGTCAAAGGTGATGGCGTCGTCCAAACCGAGAAATTCGGATCTCTCATCATCATCTTCGTCTTCAGCATCTCGATCTCGATCTCAACGCGCTTCTACTTCTTCATCTTCTCATCCTTCTATTTCCTCTACAAACCCAAACTTACTATCACAGCAGTCGGGTCACATCCCATACAGTGTTCTTAACTCATCCTCGCCCTCCACTATGACCGTCGACGGAATCCTACGCAACGTCTACGCCACTCCCTCTTTCTCCGACTCCACTCTCCTCGATGCCCAAATTACCCTAATTGACACTCCCGTAGCCCTCCCTACGCCGCCTTCCGTTGAAGGAAGTAGCAACAACGCTGCCGGTGGGAATGATAATAGTAGTCAGGAAATGGCTGTGGTGGTTCCTCAGGGAAGTAGTGGTAAGACAGTCGACGACGTGTGGAGGGAGATAGTGGTTGGGAGGAAAGAGATGAAGAAAGAGCCCGACGAGATGATGACGCTGGAGGATTTTCTGGCGAAAGCCGGAGCAGTGGAGGTTGGAGGAGGAGGAGGAGCTAGAGGTGGAGGTGAACGAGAAGAAGAGGAAGAGGTGGAGATGGCACTGTCGGAGAGATTGAGTGGAGGAGTTTATGCGTTTGATGGAGTGCCGCCGCCGCCGAGTTCCTTCCAGATGCTGGATAAGGTAGAGGGATCAATTGTAGGTTTTGGGAGTGGAGTGGAAGTGGTCACCGGAGGAGGAGGGAGGGGGAAGAGTGGGAGGGCTCCGGTCTTGGAGCCGTTGGATAAAGCGGCTCAGCAACGACAGAGACGGATGATCAAGAACAGGGAGTCCGCCGCTAGGTCTAGGGAAAGGAAGCAGGTATTCTAAATGTTATTCTTTTCGATTCTATTTCCTTGGCTGTTCGTTGCAATGCGTATTGATACGTAAATTTGGGGTATTTTAGGCATATCAAGTGGAATTGGAGTCATTGGCAGTGAGGTTAGAGGAGGAAAATGAGCAACTACTGAGAGAGAAGGTACTTCTTTTGGGTTGTTTTGGTAATTTTGCTTTTCCATTTTTATCAATTTGTTTCATCATCTGGCCCTTGGAGTCACCATATAAAATTTCCTTGCAATCAGATTGTTGATGGTTAGGTTCCAGAATTATTTACATTATTGTCTTTCCAGTTCAATTATGGCAGGGAAAATGGCTCGAAAATACGTACCATTCTAATTAGGTTTGTAGCGAAATAGGACATATATGGTCAGTTCTGACTAGGTAGCTACTGAGGTTCAATTAAGCTCAGCTTGATATTGGAGAAGCATGTTCAGTTATCAAACAAAATTTCAGAATCTAAAAGCCTGACTGTTGTTATCTATGCTTATGTTTGGCTACATGAAGCAAATGATGGGTTGTATGTTATTCTTGTGTTCTTTATAAACAGATCGAATCAACGGTAGAGTATCCCACTATTGAGATGGAATAGGAAGGCCTGTGGTTTTCCCAATTACAATATAAAATGTGAAGTTCTTCAAAGACGCATTAGGATCACAGCTTATTTTCTACCATAATTAATGTAAAAGGGCTTAAATTCTTTAAAAGAAGTAAAAGAGAAAAATTAGTCAACCACAAGCTTTAATTTGATGGGATAAAGGTTGGGAATTGAGCTGACATTAAAGACAGCAAGGGCTGAAATTTAGATTATTTTAAGATTCCTTATTAAATAAGTAGTAGGTTTATGGTAAATATGCTATTCTAGTTTGGATATGTTATTCTAATTGTTTGAGAATTCAAAATTTTATTAGAATATGATTTTAATTTGTTAGGAAACCTTTCTTATTAGAATAAGAGTTGTAAAAACTTCTCTATAAATATGTACGTACTTAGCCCTTCAATAAGAACATAATCTAAATTTTTTCCTAAAAACTTGAGTTTTCAATTAGAAGGTATGATACTTTCTTCTAAGAGTGTTTCATAGACCTCTGGAATAATTTCTAGTTCCTACCCTCTATTACTTGTCTACCTCACTAAAATTCCAGCTACCAAAACCCTAAATTCAAACCATATCGTACCAAAATTCAAGCCACATTAAATGCTGAAATTTCGGCATCCCAAGAAACCAATACCAGAAAACCCAGCTATGCCAAATCTAAAATTTTGGCATCCCAAATTGAAATCCATATTTGAAACTCGAATTCCAATAGCTTGATATCTATCATATTTCCTAATTTTTGTGAGTTTTAGCTAGTAGTTATCATTTCTTTTGTTTGTCTTACATCAATTTGGTATTAGAGCTCAAGTTCACATTGGTGCCACGTAGTGGAAGGGCATATAAAAGAATACTCAACGACCAAGAGCAAGATGAAATGTTTTTGAGATTTATGAAAAAATTGGATATTGAAGATCCTCGATCACAAGGTGCTTCAAAAACCAATTTACATGTAACAACTCCAACAAGAAAGTATGTTTGACAATTTTTGTAGTTGTTGGGCAGCCTTGACATGCATTCCTTAAAAGTCAAAACTCTCACATAAAAAAATTATCTAAACCAATAGCCTACATTTGATGCAAAATATGGAGAAAGTGGAAATAAGCAAGATGAAGGGATTGATATTTGATCAAAAGCATGCAGTGTAAGGGAAAATCTTTGTTGAAAAATCATATTCCCATTTTGATTCCTTAATTTTAATGGGCACTACCTCAGAGCAAGTGTTTGTTATGGGTGGTGAAACTATTGAATCCTCTCCTTCAATTGATCAGTTAGAATCTTCAAGCCTACATGTAGGTGCTTAAATACTTGTTAACATGGAGAGTTTGACAATGGAAGATGATCATGATATGGATAGTTTGACAGTGTGAGATGATCAAAGTGTTAAAGATGAAGAAAAACAAAACCAGGTGGATTCTTTGACAAACCCTAAAGCTGAAACAACTAAACAACAGGTTGAAATGCTTGAACAACAAATCAAAACACAAGAAAATAGATTGAAACAACAGGGTAGAAGGCTGAAAGAATGGGACAACAATCTAAGGTAACATAACAGGGAGATGAAAAGATTAATCAGTAGCTACTTGGTTTTTGGAGCTTGTTAGCTCAAAACTTGATTATATCTTTGGTATTGTTGATGCAGATTATGTTTCTGTGGGTTATGAAGGAGAAGTAAATTTAAATGATGAGAAATTAACACAATATAGGAATAAAGGAGAAGCTATTAGCGCACTTGCTAAGCCAAAATTTAGTAATGATAGAAAATTTATTGATTTGACTACAAGAAGCAACAATATGTATGTTCTTGATGCCTATATTGCAGAAAAGTCATGTTGTTTTGTTATGAAATCATATGCAAATGTAATGGTCAAGACTTATGATGTTGTCCACACTGCTAAACTATTTTTCAAAGAGGTTATACATTTTTATGGATTATCTTTAACCATTGTGTTGTGATGTGAAGTCTATGAGTTATTTTTAGAGAACTCTATGTAAGACGTTGAACACTAACTAAGCTTTAATTTTCATGTTCTTTCTATCCCTAAACCGATAAACAAATGGAGGTGGTAATTAGAAACTTGGTAGAGTTGTTAAGATGTTTGGTTGGAGACAAATGTCAATTATTAGGACTTACTAGAATTTGCATATAATAGTTCTATAGATAGGTCAATTGGTAAGAGTCCTCTTGTGATAGTTTTGGATGTTCAATTAAGAAAGCTTACTGATTTGGTTTATTTACTACAAACAACACTATTGTTGAAGCCGAAGGTTTTTGCACAACACATAAGGCTATCTTTGATGAGGTACGAGAAAATATAACAACTAGCAATTTGACTTATAAAGATCATGTTGATCAACATGATCCAGAGTGTTTTTCAAGAGGAAACTATAAGAAACTTCATCCAAAGCATGCTGGTAAAGATTGTCCCAAGTGTTTTCCAAAGGAAAATATAAGAAACTTCTTTCACAGAGTGTTGGACCTTATAAGATCCTTAAGAAGATAAATGCTAATGCTTTTGTTTTGGAATTAATGAGTGACATGTGAATTAGTCCTATCTTTAATGTTGCAGAATTAACTATATATCATGAACAAGGTGGTACGCAATCTCTTACTGCAGAAGTGAGAATTCCAACCATTCCTCATCTTAAAGAAGAGATAGAGGATGTTCTTGATGAACAAATTGTAGCCACAAGGGTTGGAGGATATTGATGGTTTCTTGTCAAATGGAAAGGGAGATCAACTTCTGACAGTTCTTTGATTTTAGAATATGAGTTTCAAAAGTTGAATCTAAACTTGTATGATAAACATTTGTCACATTTTATGTCAAGGATGACTTCAGACAAGCAGGAGAGAATTGATTCAAAAAAAGGTTAAACTCCACAAAAGAAATAGAAGAGGAAAATTCTATAAGCTTAAGGGTTGAAATGTAAATTATGATGATATTAATTCTTTTAATAGGAAGTAGTACAAAGATAGATATGTTATTCTAGTTTATATATGTTATTCTAGTTGTTTAAGACTTATAGAATTTTTATTAAAATCGTATTTAAATTTGTTAAGAACACTTTCCTTCTAGAATAAGGATTCTAAAAATTTCTCTATAAGTATGTGTATACTCGGCCCTTACAATAACATCATATCTTGAATTTTCTCTACAAATAGTTGTCAACTAGGTGTGATGTTTTCTTCTAAGAGTGTTCCTTAGACCTTAGTAGTGATTTCTGGCTGCCTACCTTCCGTTGTTTGTGTTCCTCGCTAAATTCCAGCAGTTCTAACTCAAAGTTCCAGCAACTAAAACCGTGAATTCTAGTTATATCAAACCTATATTCCAGCCATATTAAACTCTGAGCACCTAGCCTAAATTTCATCCCATCAAATCCTTAAAACTTGACTATTGCAAATCTACAATTTCAGTGTTCCAAGCTGAAATCCATACCTGAAACTTTATATTCCATATATTCTAAGTTTTGTGAGTTTTAACTACTAATTAATATTTCTTCTATTTGCCCTATATCACCCAATACCTTGGACGTTGAGGAGAAGTATGTCGTCATCAACTTTGGAAATGGTCCTTGGTTCCGTCAACTTTGTTTGATTGGAATAATATTCGTATATGGTTCCACATGGTTTGGCAAGAAAGTTGATGCTAGAAACTTTTATCTGCTTATTACCTATTTAGAAGAATGACATCTGTATATGCTGCTGTTAAAAATCTGGTTACCTGAATGATGTATAAGTTGCCTTTTATTTTACTCTTTCATTTTGGATTTATTTGCGGTGTAATTTTTTGATCACTCAGTGTATAGATCAGAATGTACCCGGTCAACATAACTTCCCCTATTGTTGGTGTTTGTCGATGTGTTTGATACATTGGCTAATTACTTATTCCATATCTGGCATATGTCCTTCTCGTGTTTGCTAACTAATGTTCAATTATGCAGGACGTGAGGACTAAAGAAAGGTTTAAGCAGGTATGCATTTTGTCCTTCTTTATAAAAAGCTTCCCTTAGGGAATTGTCAATCTTTCGAATCATCCATTTGTTAATCTTTCAAGACATTAGGGTAATGGAGTTTCTAATGGTAACTTGGACTTTTTAACTATAATATCTTTCTTTTTATCCTCTGCCAACTATTACCTTCCTTTCCAGAGGGAATGATTTTTCCTAGATCACTTTCTTCCATTTCCTTCTCACTGTCCTCTAGGAATAAGTTGTTTATAAACTGAGAATATATTGTGGAAAATGGAATAATTTCTATTATAACTATGTGGTTTGGTTAACTTTAAATAAACACCCACAGGACTTCGTAAATTATAGGTACAAAAGCATATTTGGATAGTGAGTTATTATTTTTATATGATGTCCATAAACTGAACTAAAAATCTTGAAAGCAAAATTTCTCTTTCCGTAGTGGAGAGGATATAAAATAAGTTGGCACAGGATGGCTTCTTTCCCGAGACCTCTTTTCTTAGAGTTCATACATTTTGAAGCATGAACTCTCAAAACTTGTGTCTATGGAAAGATAATTGACACAAAGCATTTTCAACGAGCTAAGGGGATCGGGAAGCAAACATGTTCAAAAGGACGTAAAAGTTATTCATCTTAACTTAAATCAGTTTATAAGCATAGGGCCTTTATTTCGTATGATTTGATGTACATCTATTTCTTTATGTGATACGGAGTTATTTCAAGGTCTTTGAACATCCAATAGGATAGCCTAGATAAATGACCCTAAAGAGCAGTTTGACCATTGGTAATAATTGTTCTTAATTATTGAAATTCAATGGAATCGTGTCTTATTGTAGTCTACAAGTTGTTTGCATGCAATATTTTTTTCCAAAAAAGGAATCACAGGATGTCACTTAAGTATCAAAGTTATGGTCCCTTTATATTTGCTTCATTTTGTTCTGTATGTTAAAAGTATATGATTGCTAACATTTGAAGAACAATTAATCTCATAAAAGTTCACTGATTTCTTTGCTAACTTTGTGACTGTATGAGATCTTCTGATGGGAATAGAGGGAGTAGGTAGCTAACAAGAGAGAAATGGGCCCTTGAAAACTATTTCACCCCTAAATTTTGTGTTGTTTGTCTGTTGTAGATCATGGAGAAAGTTATTCCAGTTGAGGAGAAGCAAAGACCACCACGTGTACTCCGAAGAGTTAACTCCTTTCAGTGGTAGAGAGTATGGTCTTTTCATTTGAATTTGGAAACAAAACGCCCGTTTCTGATATAGGGAGGCAGGTTAATATATAGTCATTGGGAAGATTCCATTTTCTTTTGTATTAGTTGTTTGAACCTGATGGTCATAAAAAACCAATCTTGGTTTCTAATATAACCAGAAGGAAAGGAATTCCAGTCCGAATGCGCGGAAAAATTTGTTACAACTGAATTAGAAGAGAGTTCAACAGAGGAACATAGTTTGCACGACTTAACTTATTAATGTAGGTAGCTGCTGCAGAGGTGTTGCATTATTTCCACCAATTGCTTGTTGAACGTATTCTAGACTGGTATAATGTACTTATGTGTTGCCTAATTATGAACACTTCGACGGAATGTATATTCGTGGTTGGTATCTGCTTACAATAACAAAGCTTTTTCTGCCATTGTTCTAGTGAAACAAAAGATGACTTGTATTAGATATGTCTATAATTAAGTTTATTTTGTTAGAATTGTAGGAAAATCTCGGTGTGAGCATCACATGCCTACGGTGCGGAAAACAAAACTTTTTTGTTCCGGGAAGTTCCCGAAAGCCAGGATCCAAGTGTATGTATAAATAGTCAA
>JAOTIZ010000006.1:14166296-14176970 GCA_027123425.1 Erythroxylum panamense | reverse complement strand
ACAATTTTTTTTTTCATATATCGTTATCATCATCTCATCTTCCAATTGTCATTTATTTCATCTCACACATATATATATTCTCAATCAATTCATAATTATAGGGCATAACCCATATGAAACTTAAATCTCCACTCCACAGATATATTCTCATACTAAATCATAAACTCTTATATCGGTGATCACATATCCATTCTAAGTCCAAGTTCAACCCTTCAAGGTCATATCAACTTGGCTTATACACTTTAATCTCATCATTGCTACTTACATCCTTATATATATATTTTTTCAAACAATCTTTGACAGTGTACTCACATTTATCTCACCTTCGAGGACATATCACCAGAACGCAATATCGATTTCATGTTCAATAATACATCTACTGCTACAATTACACTAAATCTTTATCTGTTATATCTAACCGCATACTATTTCTTATTTTTAACTGTCCCTCAACTTTCCTCTTCTCTCATTCTTGCCTAAAATCTTATGGATACTTAGGGGTATCTCATATCGGCTAGAGAGGAGAACGAAGCATGCCTTATAAGGATGTGGAAACCTCTCCCTTTTAGACGCGTTTTCCATGCCCTACCGTACCGGATCCCATTAGAACTCCGAAGTTAAACGTGCTAGAGCCAGAGTAGTACCAAGATAGGTGACCTCTTGGGAAGTCCTGGAAAAACAAAACCGTGAGAGAGCGAGACCTTAGAGGTCGCGGCCCAATGTGAACAATATCTGTAAGCGGGTGGGCGCGAGGCTCGAGAGGCCGAGGTCTTAAATTGTGAGTTCAACTATGCTTGATCCTAGATATCCAAAGATTTTTATTACCCTCTCTTAAGATCTAATCAACTAATCCCAATTGAAATATATAAAATTTGAGTTGCAATATCTCGATTTCTCAAAACTACTCCTAACTACTTAATTGGATTTGAAGCAATCCTAAGGACAATTAACTCACAATTGCTTATTAACCTGATATTTGTAAGTATATTAAGATACCAACTCTCTTTTTTCAACTTAAAACACATATCTTGGTTCAATCTTTTGATTCAAATCAAGTATGAGCATAACAAATATCACAAAGCAGTAATTTATTGAATTCAACAAGGTAAAAGTTATATAAATCAATTCAAGAATAAAACCCTAATATGGATTGAGCAGTCCATAATCATGTTCAAAACTTAACTATTCATATTTGGCATGCAAGGTAGTGAAAAAGAAGAAAAGAAGAGAATAAAATTAGCTTGAAGCCTTGATTTAGAAAATTTAGAAACTTGGAGTTGATCTTGATGTTTTCATTTTTTATCTTCTTTTTTTATGATATGTAGCCTCTTTTATGTTTTTCTTCCTTCTTTTTGGTGTATATACCAACTCTAAAATTTGCCTCCTCTGCTATAATCTTCGTAATACCCTTTTATAGCAAAAGCTAGGTTTTACGGAATATACACAGTCACCTACATGACCATGTTGGTGACTATATATCTTAAAATCTCCTCTAAGTCGTGACTTCACACAGTTGTAGAATCTTATGTGGGCATATACACAATTGTGTATATCAACATACACGAGTATGTATCTTCATAGTCAATTACACGACTGTGTATCTCTAGAGTTGCTTTAATTATTCCATTTCATGCCTTCATTTCACTTAAATTCTTCTCCTTTTGGTCTATGAAGGCAATCATCACCTAAAAACACACTTGAAGCAAAATAAATACTAAAAATACCATAAAATTCTCAAATAAAAAGCAAAACACATTGAATATAGATATATAAATATAAATAATTAATCATTTATCAACATCCCCCACACTTAAGTTTTTGCCTGTCCTCGAGCAAAACTAAAACCACAAAACAAACAAACACATAATCATGCAATAATGTAATAATGGTATAATGAATTCAATGCTCATAAAATTAACTTAGTTACAAGCATCAATTACTTAAAAAGTTCCAATACAATAAGTTATTACATTCATGTGCAAATTATTTGATTTAAATATATATATCAATTAAAATATCAACACCTATTCATACATCTATGGTACTTGTAAGCATCCACTTATTCTTGGATACCAATTAAAGAGGTAGGCCATCACTAAATACCTATTAATAACATTTATTTTGACATTTCACATGAATTTCATAGGTTTTCTTTTATTTAAAACATCATATTTATCAAGCTTGGTTTGAGTGTCATTCTATCCCTTTGATGCCAAGACTAATATTTTATCATGAATGCCTTTGATTACTTGGCTATATCACAAGTCATAATTAGCTATTAGCACTATTTTTAACCCAAAATTTTAACGGGTCAATAAACTAGGAAATTTGTTTAACATATTTGTATCACACTTTTTTGTCTCTTTTTTTCAAATTTTGCCAACATCTGTTCTTTTTGGTTAGTGATTCCTATGAAAAATATAATTACTATCCACAATTTAAATGATTTTAATTATAAATATATATAAACAAGTGTTATAAATTGATATAATAAGTACAATATTCTAATCAACATGCATATTCATCTTTAAAATGCTTTTTAAAAAAACTTTACAGCCTAATGTTTCTTTAAAAATTAAATAATAATGTTTATACATAAGTTAATTCCTTTCAATTTTATGCTAATGACACATTCACACAATACATTCATAGGCAATAAAATGTTTATACAATGCTAGCATAATTAGAAACTAACATAATGCAAGTAACTAACACGATGTAAATGCAAATTCACACACAAATGATATGCAAGTGCATATATGTGTGCATATGTGAACAACACATGGTCTTCAATGTGGAAAACAACATGAAATCATAAATAAAACATAACTAGTAAAAAATAAAAAGGAAAGGCAATAGTACTTATGGTAAATATGTAGGTGACAAAATTGGAGATGACATATGGATGCACTTTAAATTATGAAATCCATCATTTAACTCACTACAAAATAAAACTAAAATATAAAATAACAAAGCACCATTAAACATGAAATTACGAAAAAAAAACATAACTAAAGGATAACATGTTAATTTTAAGGTCACTAACTTGACCATTTTAGTCCCATTATTTTTCAACCAACTCCTCTGTTGAATGTTAAAGTCCTATATATCATCACATTAGGACCCAGGCTTCTTATGTCCAAAATTTTCCATCCTTTTTATCTCATTCTCTTCCTAATAATCTCCACCACCTTCTTCTCTTGTTTCAAATTTAACTGGTTTGAGATGATAATAGGTAGTGTTTGGCCCTCACTTAGAAATGTATACCTAAGGTTTTTGGGTAAAGGCTTCAACCCTAAGGTAGGTAGTCTCTTAGTAGAACTTGAAGTGGGTTGTTTCAATTTGCATTAACCATTCTTGTTTTGACATCTCACCTAACTCCTTTTCCTCCTTAATCAGTTGATCATTTTTTATCCATGACATTATCAACTTCTTTATCAATTTCCTCCTTTTCCTCCATTACACATTCATTAACCACAACAATTTTCATATAGGCACTCCCCTTTGCTAGATTCTTTGACTTTTTGCTTATACTAAACTCCTCCAGCTCATCAACAATCCTAAGAACTAATTTCTTCTCATGCACATCAATCAATGCTCTTTTAGTGTTTATAAATGGCCTCTTAATAATCAATAAAATTTTTTGTTCTTCCTTAAAATCTAAAACAACAAATTCTATCGGGATGATAAACTTGCCCACATTGACTAATAGGTCCTCCTGTAAGGTTCTGATCACGCATCTCATACATAATATATATCAAATATACACAATGAAAATAAAACAGAACCTCAAAAACCAGATATACTCATTCATATAGATATAGAAAATAGAAACCTGAAATGTAGGATGTTTACATACCTTTCCAATGATCTCCTTCATTATTTAAACTTCTTTGCATAAGTTGTCGTAAACTACAACGATCAATATAGACCATCTCTAATGAAAATCCACATGAAGATAGAAGGATGAAACCTCACTAGGAGATGGTTAGAATTCTTTATTTGTGCTAGCAAAGATAAGAATTCTTGTGAGAGTTAGAGAGAAAAGAGTGTGTATGTAAGAAAGTACTTTTCTTTCTCTTAGGTCTTACACAAGATGCACAAAAATGATGATTATTTTCTGACCTCTTTGACCTTCCGTAAACCGCATCACTAATGGAGAGTTATGAGAAGTTAATGGTCATGAATAGCGGGCATTAATGGAAGATGTGGGAAGTTAATGAACATGAATAGCATCCATTGATGGAAGTTATAGGAAGTTAATGACCATGAATAGCGTGCATTAATGGAGGTTATAGGAAGTTAATGTCTAAATTGGTAGCCAACAACATTTGTTTCTAATCCATTCCATTCAACGTTTTCTACCACGATCACATCATGATACAATCCCAAAACACTCTCTTATATCTTAAATCACCATTCAAGACCATTTTACTCATCATTCGGATCTCCTATGTGTGCGATCCATTAGGTTCCCAGTTATGTTGGCTACTTGAATTAGCACTTGGTTCAAGTAAGTCAAGAGTGGTATCTAGCAACACGTCATGGCCTCCAATTAACAGAAAAGTTAGTGATTTGACTATGAATCCATCCAAATGTGATGTTGCCATGCAATTCATCCTTTCACCATCTATACCCCACCTGGTTCAGAGTATGGTCAAAGTGTCAACTCCTACTAGACTGACTATATCACATCTAGTCCAAATGATATTAGATCTTGTCCTGAGGATCTCATTATTCTATGTTTCATTGAAGATTCTCTTCATGAAATATATTTGATCTAGATAAAGACTCTCGAGTAATGACCCTGAAAAGAGGTCGTGGGTATCATCTCCTTCTATCAGGAATGGTGAATATTTTATTGGCTACTCAATTACCTCCAAATACCTCAAGTTGTAACTAATCACCACCCTATGAGTAACCCTTAAAAGGCACTGATAAATGGAGTCAAAGCACGAGATCAATATCGGGGATATCCTTGAGCACCTTAAGCCAAAGGATACATGATGGGACTATCATTGACACTGAAATAGAATATTCATATGATTGTCTCATAGTAGGTCAATCTAATATACTTATTATCCTTAGTAAGCATCCACATATTAACTCTAAACAACTTATGTTTATCGCTTATGAGATCTATTGCTTGATCTGATCAAGGAGTGTAACATGTGCTAGTCTATCTAGATTAATGATATCCCATCTCATTAATCCTATGACTAGGGAAAGTTTAGATACTAACATAATTACATATGATAGGAATCTCATTATCATGACCTCATTATAATTTCCTCCATGCTATGTTTTGCATTAAGGACTTCACTAAATCAATTTAAGATCAACATCAAATCCATAAATGTATGAACATCGAAATGATAAAAATGCCTTTATTAATCATAAAATGATTTGTACAATAAGTGCTAAAGGTGATTGCCTTTAGAGGACTTCTCTAACACCTCCACCATTCCAAATGGCTTCTTAATTGATTAGATTGCTAACTAGATAAGCATAGATGTTGGCCTTTTATCTCCCAGTCCTAATTTTCTAAAAATGGACAAAGGCATTAAGTTAATTCTAGCCCTTAATTTTCCTAAACATTTGGAAAATTCAAGATTACCAAATACACAAGGAATAGTGAAACTCATAGGAACTTTCAACTTTGAGTGCATGCGATTGATAATTATAAAGTTACTGCTCTTAGTTAATGATACTATTTGGTTGTCCTCCTAAGTATGCTTGTTCGTTAAGATGTCTTTGAGGAATTTGGCATACTTGGGCATGTTCTCCAAAGCCTCCACAAAGGATAAGAAGATTTGCAACTTCTTCAACTTTTCTAATAATTTAGCAAACTATGCATACATTCTTCATCCCTTTTGGTAATGGGATTTTTGGAGTTATAGTGGCCGTGACATATAAGGTTTATCTCCATTTTTATCCTTCACTTTTTTCTTTCTCTCTTCCTTATGGGGGAATGGTTTCCTTCTCTTTTGATTCTTCCAACTACTTTCCATTTCTTAGTTTAACAACCTTAAATTTCTCCCTTGAATTGACTTCTATTTTACTTGTGAGACTCCTCACTTTTCTTTTTAACAATGCATTAACAAGTTACCTAACTTGAACCTCCAACATGTGAATGGAAGAGTAGTGGTTCTTCACTATTTGATCAAATTTGTCTTTCATCTTGGCTATTGAACTTGGAGCTTAACATGTCATTTAACTCTTCCATCTTTGACTCCAAGGTTCCAAGCCTATCCTACTAAAAACTTAGTAGACCTTTTGCCCTCCTGTTATTTTCTTCATTGATAGTCCAACAAAATTTTGAGTGATTCCTCCACCATTCCAAGTGACTTTTTAATCGATTAGTCCACTAACTGGATATCCATATATGTTGGCTTCTTGTCTCCTAGTCCCAATTTCCTAAAAATGGACAAGGGCATTAAATTAATTCTAGCTCCTAAGTCACCTAAAAATTTGGAGAATTCAAGATTACCAATTTAAGGGCATTTGGTTAGTAATTATGAAGTTACAACTCTCAGTCAATGACACCATTTGGTTATCCTCCCAAGTATACTTGTTAGTTAAGATTTCCTTGAGGAATTTGGCATACTTAGGCATGTTCTCTAAAGGCTCCACAAAGGATTAGTTGAACAACATCTTCTTCAACTTTTCTAATAATTTGGCAAACTGTGCATCCATTCTTCATGCTTTTTGGTAATGGGATTTTTGGAGTATATGGTGGTGGTAGCACATAAGGTTTATCTTCATTTTTATCCTCCTTTTTTTTTGGTTTCTTCCTTTGAGGGGATGACTTCCTTCTCTTTTGATTCTTCCAACTCCTTTCAATTTCTTAGTTTAACAGCCTTCAATTTCTCCCTTGAATTGGCTTCTATTTTACTTATGAGACTCCTCACATTTCTTTTTAACAATGCATTAGCAAGCTGCCTAACTTGAACCTCCAAACTACGAATGGAAGAGTAGTGGTTCTTCATTATTTAATTAAATTTGACTTTCATCTTGTCTATTGAACTTGGAGATTAACATGTCCTTTAACTCTTCCATCTTTAACTCTAAGGTTCTAAGCCTATCCTACTAAAAACTTGGTAGACCTTGTTCTCTCATGTTATTTTCTTCATTGATAGTCTAATAAAATTTTGAGTGATTCCTCCACCATTCCAAATGGCTTCTTAATCGATTAGTCTTCTAACTAGATAAACATATATGTTGGCTTCTTGTCTCCTAATCCCAATTCTATAAAAATGGACAAGGGCATTAATTTAATTCTAGCCCCTAAGTAACCTAAACATTTGGACAATTCATGATTACCAATTACACAAAGAATAGTGAAACTCATAGGCTTTTTCAACTTTGAGGGCATCTGGTAACTAACCTAAACATTTGGACAATTCAAGATTACCAATTACACAAGGAATAGTGAATCTCATAGGATTTTTCAACTGTGAGGGCATATGGTTGGTAATTATGAAGTTGTACCTCTTTGTTAATGACACTATTTGGTTATCCTTCTAAGTATTCTTGTTAGTTAAGATGTTCTTGAGGAATTTGGCACGCCTGGGCATATTCTCCAAAGCTTCCACAAAGGATAGGTTGATCTACAACTTCTTTAACTTTTCTAATAATTTGGAAAATTTTGCATCCATTGTTCAACCTTTTTGGTAATGGGATTTTTGTAGTATACGGTGCTGGTGGCGTATAAGGTTTGTCTTCATTTTTATCCTTCTCTTTTTCTTGGCTTTCTTCCTTTTAGGGGGTGGCTTCCTTCTCTTTTGATTATTCCAACTCCTTTTCATTTCAATTGCTCCCTTGAATTGGCTTCCTTATTACTTATGAGACTCCTCACATTTCTTGTTGTCAATGCATTATCAAGTTGCCTAAGTTGAACTTTAAGCTATGAAATGGAAGAGGAGAGGTTCTTCACTATTTGATCATATTTGGCTTCTTCTGACTTTCATCTTGGCTATTGAACTTGGAGCTTAACATGTCCTTTGACTCTTCCATCTTTGACTCCAAGGATCCAAACCTATCCTACTAAAATCTTGGTAGACCTTATGCTCTCATGTTATTTTATGCATTATTAGTCTAATAAAATTTTGGGTGATTTTTCCACCTATGACTATATGTGTTAAGAGTACAGATTGTTACCTCCGTTTTGTTGAGCTCCTATGAAATTGACTTATTCCATACTATTGCTATCTAAAAAACAATCAACGATAATGTAGCTTTCTTACCCATACAAATCATGTTCATATTATATTGCCTTCACTAGGTTGGAAGAAGAGGCCTACAATCTAATCAATTGCTTAGTAAGGGCTGAGATCTAAGCTTGAAAAGATATTATTGAAATTGTAGCTATGACTTCCCTCTACTATTTGAAATTTTGTTGCTTTCCCCTCTCCATTATCCATAGCAACTATTATTTGCCATTTCCTCTAATAGGTTATGTGTGGAATCAATCATCTTTCTCATCAAATAACCACCAACTGCTGCATCTATAGTCCCTTTTACATATATATTAACTCTATTATGTTTGCAAAAAAATCCATTAGTAAGTTGTGGTGAGGATAACACCTTGATAATTCTTTAAATTGCTCTCGCACTTCATATAAGGACTCACTGTCACTTTGCTATAAATTTGTGATCTTCTTAATGATTCTTATAGTCTTTGTCAAAGGAAAATACTTCACTAAAAAGGAATATACAAATTGCTCCCAAGTTTTGACATTCTCAAGGTTGAGAGAGTTCACCACGCCTTAGCTTAGTCCTTCAGTGTAAAAAGGGACGACCTCATCTTTACAGCACCCTCGGACAACCATTATATTTAAATACGTCACATATCTCTAAGAAGTTTGTGAAGTGTGCATTCGAGTCTAACATATTTAATAAGGCTGGCCTTATCTTAAAGTTATTAGCTAAGATAGGGGTCTTGTGATTCCCTATTGGTCCACATTAAAACCTAGCCTCATAAAATCTATAAGGTTCCTTTGATGTCCTCTTTGATTTCCTTCTTTTGCTATTATTTTATTTATAGATTTTTTTAGTTTTCTTCTTCAAATTTCTCTTTCCTATTTGGTGATGTCAAAATTGATGTATCTCTTAGTTTGCTTGAGCTTCTTATGATTCTTATGTTCATGCACCAAAAATCACCATAAGAAAATAGTGTCAAACTCCTTAAATCAAAAGAATTCAATTAGGATAAGATTCTAAAATTGTAATCCCTAACAACGACGACAAAAATTTGTTTGTTAAGTTTAATGTTATACTATAAATATACTAATGGTATATTGTAATACAACTGATATTGTTCCCACGAGTATTGAATGTAGTCGCCTAACAATTTGAGTACACTTTGTCTAAGGTAAAAAAAGATTGACCTAACTGAAAATTAAAGAAAAATAACAAAAATTGATGAATGAATAAGTAAAAGATAACAATGAAATTGAAGTTACTCAATGATGTAAACTTAGGGATTCTTATTTCCTGGTTTTGTTTTTCCTTCACCTTGTGAATTCAACTATGCTTGATCCTAGATATCCAAAGGCTTTTATTATCCTCTTTTGAGATCTAATCAAGTAATCCTGATTGAAATAGATAAAAGTTGATGTGTAATCTCTCAATTTCTCAAAACTACTACTAACTACTCAGTTAGATTGGAAGCAATCCTAGGCATAATTAAGATCTCTCTTTAATTGCTTATTAACATGATATTTTTAAGTATATTAAGGTATTAACTCTTGTTGTGCAATTTAAAATAAATATCTTTATTCAATCTCTTAAATCAAATCAAGGATGAGTATAAAAAAATAATAAAGTAGTAATATTTTGAATTCAACAAGGTAAAAGTTATACAAAACAATTAAAGAATAAAACCCTAATATAGATTTAGCAATGCATAATCATCTTCAAACACAACCATTCAGATTTGGCTTACAAGGGAATGAAATGAAGAAGAGAATATAATGAAATTTGTTTGATGCCTTAATTTGAAAAATCTGGAAAGTTGGAGTTAATCTTAATGTTTCCATTTTTAGTCTTCTTCTTTTTTGTGATATGCAACTTCCTTTATGTTTTTCTTCTTTTTTTAGTGTCAACACTGACTCTGAAATCTCCCTCCTCTTTTATCACCTTCATAATATCCTTTTATTGTAAAAACTAGGTTTTTGAGAATATAAATAATCACTTACATAACTATTTAGGAGATCGTGTATCTCAAATTACCTTCTAAGCCACAACTTCACTCGATTATAGAAACTTACATGGGTATATACACAGCTTTGTATGTCAATATACATGGGAATGTTTCTTAATATAGGCATAAATAGCATCTTCAACACTTTACACGTTTACAGTGACCTACACGGTCCTTATACTTGAACATATATCTCCATAATTGCTTTAATTCTTCCATTTTATGCCTTGATTTCACTTAAAATCTTCTCTTTTTGGTTTATGAAGGAAATTATCACCTAAAAATACACTTAAAGAAAAATAAGTACCAAAAATACCATAAAACTCTCAAATAACAAGCAAAACACACTTAATATAGGTGTATGATTGAGCCCAAGTTTATTACATAAATTGACTACACTTTTGCTATCCTTAATGTACTTTTTGACTCTTAAGTTATGATTTTTGTGCTTCAATTAATCCCTTATATGA
>JAOTIZ010000006.1:14152639-14166196 GCA_027123425.1 Erythroxylum panamense | reverse complement strand
ACCGCAATCTTGGAACTTTTTATATTTGACCGGTTTCTAAGGATCGATCGTAAGATCGAATCGACAGAGCCGCGATCTGTGTATAAATACAACCAATTAATCTTTTATCAATTAGGCATACAACTCCCAAACATACTAGTGAATTCCTCTTTCCACCTGTTATTTTGAATAATCAAGTTGACTTTGGAATTTTAAGGAAACAGATGAGTTAATAATTGAATTATAAAGGAATTTATCTAGGGGCATGTTATGCACTATGTGTCAAACCATAGTGAAGCAAGTTCCCTCTTCCTATCTTACACTGAATATTTATACAAAGCATACCCCTCATTTTCAACAATTGAGCCATAAACCAAAAGATTGTTGGTTTGATTTCCATTTTCCAAAATAATTGTTTATCCATTTTACTTATTGAGCCTCTGAGTTTAATAGGATTCTTCAAACTATTTTAATAATAAGAGTTATTTGTGATTACCGAAGACTGAATCCCTAATCCACTAGCTTGTTTAGTATTACAAACCTCATCCCATTTCAAAATTTCCATCACATTCTTTCCTTATAACCACCATCCCCAAAAGAGTCTCCTTAGTAACTAATCAATTTCCTTGATTGTACCCTTAGAAATAAATATATTTAACAACCAGAAGGTGCAGAGAGAACTTAGGACTGAGTTAATCTATTGGATAAGACTAAAAAAAGTTAGTGATTTGTTATGCTAATTGATCAACATGTTATGAATTCATTATAAGAGTGGGACAAAATCCTTACATAATAACTTTTGGTGGAGATAAATAGTCATAAGTAGGATAATAAAGGATCCTTACATTACAAAAATTAAAATAAGGGAGAGCTAGCTAAATAAGGATTTGTAGCTTGTTTAGATGATTAGATTTCTATTTTCCTTGTTAAATGTTAGCCTTAAGATATATTTGAATAAATTAAGAGTGGACATTAATAAGCCTATTGAGTTTCTATCTACTGTATAAAAGAACAATAGATCATCAACAAAACTAAAACTAAAAAAAATCAGTTTTTTACACTTGGAATGAAAGAAAAAGTTAGGATCATTTTTTATGTTAAAAGAAATAAGTCTTATAAGGACCTCTATGCATAAAATGAACAAGTAAGGGCATAAGGGGTCTACTTTCTACAACCCTTTACCCCTTTGGAATAGAATAGTATTGACTCCATTGACTAAGACACATAATAAGGTTGTAAATGTACACTGGTGGATCTATTTGATAAAGATTTTAAGATATCCAACAACTTCAAGAATATGAATTATGAAGTATCAACTTATAGAATCTTCATGAAAGTTTGCTTTTATAGCACAATTCTTAGGATAATTAATCCTATTATAAACATCTAATAACTTTTAAGCCAGGAGTATATGGTCTCCTATAAGCCTTCCTTGTATAAAAACCACTTATGTTCAATTTATGAGACCCTTTAGGATAGATTTCAATCTTACAGTTAAGATCATGGAAATAACCTTATAAAAGGTAATATAATATGATATTGGTCTTTAGTCAAGAATTGTATTCAGTTTTGGTGTTTCTGGAATTATAGTAGCGAAGGTTTTGCCTAATCTAAGTAGTATCTTGCTTCAATCACTAACCTCTTGATCCAATGCCAAGATTTCTAAAAGAAAAGGTTGTTAAGCCCATTTGGATCAAGAGTTTTATCTAGCCTTAGATTGAAGATTACTTCCCTTACCTTTATAGTAATTGGTTTACTCAATAGCATGATTTCAAAATTTGAAAATTATTTAGAGATGAAGCTTTTTAGAAGGATAGGGAATAAGGAGCGTAGTCTTTTAGATCCCTGAGTATAGCTAATCTCTTTCCAGTTGGGAAATATTTTACCATCCTGTTTTAAGATTGAGGAGATTCCATTTATCTTTTATCTTGCATTGAAGGATTTGTGAAAAACAAACTTCTATTTTATCACCCTCTTTTAGCCATAAAGTTTTAGCTTTTTGCTTTAGTAAGGAATTATGGACTTCTAATACATTATAAAAGGTTTTCAAAGTTCCTCTTTCTTTTTCAATAAAACAACATCTCCTAGATTTAAGTACAGTTAGTGTTATATGGAAAGTAGGTTAGCTTTGATATCTTCAATGATATTTTAACTATCCTTATATCTAGAAAGGTTATGAGATTTCTATTCTTTTTTACCATTTTTCAGCTTTTTCATACAAAAAAATAATATATACCCCCTGAATTCATGTTCCCTTTAAGAACAACCTCATCAAGCTATCTGGGAAAGAGATTAGTTAGTCCTAATTGACTAATACCCTATCAAGTTTTTCCCTAATACTCCATTCTCCTTGTTTCTTCTTACATTAGGTGAAAAAAATAAATTGACTATATTTATATACCAATATTTAGTGTTTTTTGCTTATTATTAGAGAGTCTTATGATATTTGTGGTACATATTCTACTTAAGTGTATTTTTAGGTGATAATTACCTTCACAGAACAAAAGGAGAAGAATTTGGGTGAAATAGTGCCATATAATGGAAGCGTTGAAGCAACCTTCAACTTTCACAGTCATGTATAGGGACTGCATAAGTCACTGTAAATGTATGTAGCTTTAAAGACCCTATTTATGCTCGTGTGAAGATATGCACTTGTGTATGTTAACGTACACGATCATATATGTGCCCGTGTAAGCTTTGACTGTGTAAACTCATAATTGAGAGGTTTTTGGAGATACACTGTGTATTAAAAGTGAAAACATCAAGATCAACTCCAGCTTTCCAAATTTTCCAAATTAAGGCTTCAAAATGATTTCATTCTCTTCTCTTTTTCGATTTCATTGCCTTATATCTGAATAGTTATGTTTTGAACATGATTATGGATTGATAAATCTATATTAGGGTTTTATTTTTGAATTGTTTTGTAACAATTTTGCCTTGTTGAATTCAATATATTACTGCTTTGTGATATTTGTTATGCTCATACTAAATTTTAATCGAGAGTTCAATAAAGAAATTTGTGTTAAGTTGAAAAATGAGAGTTGACACCTCAAGACTTAAAAATATTAGGTTAATAAGCAACTGAAGAGAGATCCTAATTGTGAGTTAATTATCCTTAGGATTGCTTCAAATCAAATTGCGTAATTAGGAGTAGTTTCTCAAATTTTATCTATTTCAAATGGGATTACTTGATTAGGTTTTGAGAGAGGGTAATCAAAACCTTTAGACATCTAGGATTAAGCATAGTTGAATTCATAAGGTGAAGGGAAGACAAAACAAGGATAAAATAATCCCTAAATTTCCATCATTGAGTACATTTAAGTTCATTGTTATCTTTTACTTGTTCAATCATTAGGTTTTGTTAGTTTACTTTAATTTTCAATTAATTAAATATTTTGTTACCTTAGACAAAGTTTAATTCAAATTGTTAGGTGACTATATTCAATCCTCATAAGATTGATATTAGTTGTACTATAATATATGACTTGTATACTTGTGTTATAATATAAAACGAGCGAACAAGTTTTTGGCGCTATTGTCAGGGATTACAATTTTGTCATCTTATCTAATTTGAATTGTTTTGACTTAAGGAATTTGATACTTTTCTTCTTATGTGATTAAAGTTTTATGAACACAAGTTCCACGAGGAGTTCAAGTAACATAAAATATATCCAAACTTTAGACATTACCGAGTAAGAAAGGGAAATTCCAAAAGTGGGATGCCAAGAACCAATAAAAAGAACAATGGTGGAGGAAAAAAAATCAAGGAGAATAGTAAAGAAACTTTATAGACTTAATGAGGCTAAGTTTCAATGTAAATTAACAAGAGATAATGTGGCCACCAGTCCAGACTAATACATTCTAAATCAAACCAACACTATTGAATACGCTGCAAATCAACATCCAATTTTATAGACTAGCCAATAAGGATCCTAATGCTCACTTGGCTAACTTCTTAGAGATTTATGACAAACTCAGATATAATGGGTTGTCGAAAGATGTAACCAAGATGAGGCTCTTTCCTTTTACACTTAAAGATCGAGCCAAAGTGATAAATGCCATTTAACTATAATTATACGCCCATATTCAACGTGTTTTGCTTGATATTTTTTAGTTTTGATGTATATTTGGTAGTTAATTTGCTCTAGGTCCATTTATAGGATATAATTGCCTTCATGGACCAAAAGGAGAATAATTTAGATGAAATCATAGGATGGAACAAAGATTTGAAGCAACTAAAGACCTACACGACCGTTATAGTAACTGTGTAAGTCTCTATAAATGTTTGAAGATTGAAAAATTTTAGTTCTAGTCATATGGAGATACAATCCCATATATGTTGATATAAACAACTGTGTATATTTCCTATGCAGGTCTCTATACTTGTGGGAAGTTGCAAATTCAAGTGGTTTTAGAGATACATGATCACTCATTTGCCTGTGTAAGTTGACTGTGTATATCCCAAAAATCCTAGTTTTTCTATAAAAATACGTGAGCGGCCGCAAACTAGAGAGAGTTGAGTTATTAAGCAATTTTAAGTCATAAGCAACCTAAAGAGGTGACAATTATGGTCATGGGATAAGAAAAACACGAAGAATATGTCAAGAGATCTATTAGATAACAACATCAAATCTATTTTTGCAAGAAGAGCCAACAGAAGAAAAATAGATATTTAGAATTATGATTGCTTTATTTTCTATTAGTTTTTTTGGTAGATTTATCTTTGGTTTTCTTTTCTATGAGTAGTAACTAAACTTGCTCAGAGTTTAGTTATGATGAACCCTATTTGTGATAACAAAATGACTTGATCTTTTATTCAATGCAATTATATTGATTGATTTATTCCAATTCAATTATACATTTTATTCTTGTTCTAATATATCCATAATATTAATGCATGATTTGAATTCGTATGATTGAGATTAGAAATCTTCTTGTATGAATAGATCTACCATAATTGGAAAGAGTTGTATGTAAAACTAGAGATAGGCTAACATAAATCTTCTTAATTAGTGTCAAACCTAATAGTGGACTTCATAAATTGATAATGCAATCCTAGGGTTATAACTAGAAAGATTTATGTTAATCAACTGATGGACTAGTTGTTAATAGTCTTGATTAACATAATATAGGAATTTCCACAGTCTAATAATCAATAATATAATTTCATGATAAAGGATTAATATTTGAGGAATCTTAGAGGGATTCATTACCTTGAAACTATAATTTGATATTGATTTTTCTTAGTATTTTCCTTTGTTTTGCGTTTAGAATTATTTTAATTCTTATTTTGTTTATTTAATTTAATATTTAAATAAAAACTAAAATTTGATTCATAGTTTAGGTAATAGAAAAAGGATATTTTCTAATACTTAAAATCTTCGTAGGATTGACTCGTACTTACCTGTGCTAGCTACAGTTACATCGTGCACTTATAGTAATTTTTAATATTAACATAAAAACAATATCAATCAAGTTTTTAGTACTATTTCTAGGGACTAGTAATATTAGGAAAGCCAATATTTTATTACTCTAGCCATTTTATTTTATTCTATTTTGTTTTTGTTTGTATTTTATTTGATTTGATTAACTTGTTATTTTTCTTTTTTCCTTATATTGACTTTTTAGTTTATGACTTCGGTAATTCAGTTAATTAATAAAGATCCAAAAAGGGAGAGAACAACACATAAAAATCTTTATAAAACACTACAACCAAGCTAATAAAAAATGTAACCTAGTTGAGTAATTGTAGGACATTCATGTCAAGGTATTTGTCTTCATGTTAAAAGACAAAGTGATTGTTAAAGAAAATCTTAAAAATTGATGCTTGTAATAAAATTAAACCAACTGATCTTTTAAAATAACAAGAATTTTCACGAAATGATACTTAGTGACAATTTACCTCTTTAATTGATAATAATAATGAGTGCATGCTTACAAGTTTCATAGGAGCATGAATAGGGTATCAATATTTTGATTTATATGTGTATTCCAATCAAAGCAATTGACATGAATGGAATAAGTTAGTATGCTAGAACTTTTTGAGTAGGTGATGTTTAAGGTTAACTTAATTTCAAGAGATCTGATGCCATTAAACCGTATTTGTAATGTTGCATGTTTGTTTATTTTTTGGTTTTAGTTTTCATCGGGGATAAACAAATATTTAAGTGTGGGGATGTTTGATAAATGATTAATTGACTATATTTATATACTCATTTTTAGTGTGTTTTGATTAGTATTTGAGAGTCTTGTGGCATTTGTGGTACTTATTATGCTTCAGGTGTATTTTTAGGTTGATAATTACCTTCATAGCCCAAAATGGGAAGAATTCATGTGAAATCAGGCATACAATAAAAGAATAAAAACTACCTCGGAGTTACATGGCTGTGTATAGGGTCCATGTAAGTCACTGTAAATGTGTGGAGCTTCAAAGATGTGTATGCCCATGTGAAAATACACATCTGTGTATGTTGACATACACAACCATGTATATGCCCATGTAAGCTTTTGTGACCGTGTAAAGTCATGATTGAGAGGTTTTTGGAGATACATAGTCACCTACATGGTTGTGTAGGTGATCGTATATGTTTTAGAAAACCTAGTTTTTTCTATAAAAGGATATTATGAAGGCTATACAAAGGGATGAAAATTTCAAAGTCGATTAGGATACCAAAAAAGGGAGAAAAAAAAAGATTACACGTCACAAATAAGATCAAAAGTGGAAACATTAAGATCAACTCCAACTTTCCAAATTTTTTAGATTAAGTCTTTAAGTTGATTTGATTCTCTTCTCTTTTTCTATTTCATTGCCTTGAATGCCAACTTTGAATATTTGTGTTTTAAACATGATTGCAAGTTTTTAAATATATATTAGGGTTTTATTCTTGAATTGTTTTGTAAGAATTTTCCTTGTTGAATCCAATATATTACTGCTTTGTGATATTTTTTGTCTTTATACTTGATTTAAACTGAGAGGTTGAATCGAAATATTTGTGTGAAGTTACAAAATGAGAGTTAGTACCTTAATAGACTTACAAATATCAAATTAATAAGCAATTGAAGAAAGATCTTAATTGTGAGTTAACAATCATTAAAATTGCTTTAAATCCAATCGAGTAACTATGAGTAGTTTTGAGAAATCTAGAGATTGTAGCTCAACTTTTATCTATTTCAATTAGAACTACTTGATAGATCTCAGGAGAAGGTAATAAAAACATTTAGATATCTAGGATCAAGAATAGTTGAATTCATAAGGTAAAGGAAAGACAAAACAAGGATAAAATAATGTCTAAGTTTCCATCATTGAGTAACTTAATTTCATTGTTATATTTTACTTGTTCAATCATCAAGTTTTGTTAGTTTACTTTAATTTTCAGTTAATTAAATCTTTTATTACCTTAGACAAAATGTTATTCAAATTTTTAGGTGACTATACTCAATCTTTATGGGATCGATATCAGTTGTACTATAATATACAACTCGTTTACTTACTGTATAACATAAAACAAGCAAAAACTAGGTGAAGAAGTTGCCACCATATCTCAAATCCATGACTTCAATATCATTGACACAATATTTTAGACCAGTGTTTTAGTTGCTTAAGCTAGAGTTACTATTGAAATTACCCATAACTATGTAAGGGACAGTAATAGATGAGTGAAAAACCCTTAGGATATTTCAAAGATATTTCCTTTGGTAAGATAGATGAGAACCATATAATAATGTCATATGAAATTTAACATCGCCTTGAATCAAGCTTACTTTTATATGTAGTAGTTGATCAGTCATTGTGAAGAGGGGGATTTGCACCAAATATAGATTAAATGCTGAAAAAATCCTCCCATCATGCTCCATTCCTTGCTCACAAAAATCTAATCCTTAAGCTTGTCAAATTTGATTTTTAGATTCCAAAACACTAACTATCATTGGTTTTATTAATTGAATATGATCTTCCACTACTTATTTTTAAGGTAATTATTGCCCCTAACATTTTTAGTGAACAATGGCATTAGGAATTTAATTAGCTCTTAAAGCGTTTAAATATCCATTTCCTCGCAGTTCTCTTCCGCCTTGGACTAATAAAAGCTTCCTCTAGAGGGAAGCTAGGTTGGTTTAATTTTCAGCTAAAAGAGGAGTTGGATTTAGATGAACCCCAAGCCATGACCTAATTAATCATGTTGGATGGTTTAGGGTTCATCTTCTAATTATTGTGTGGACTAACATTTTCCTACATTACTATAGGGCACTTATAGGTAGCTTCCTTTTAAGTATGAAATCAGTCCTTGCCTTCCTCCACATAGGCAACAAGTTTATCCCATTAGCTCCTAGTAATCCCCTTATTAAATTTCTTTCCTGTAAGATGTCAGATTTCCTTTGATATATCTGAGAGGGTCCCTTAAGATAGGATACTTTAATTGTGTCTTACATTAGAGAGTCTCCATCCACAAGTCTTAAAATCAGATATGGTGTTCCTATTGCATATGAACTCATTTGGATTTGGTCTAATTTCTCTCCATATCCCCTTAAAATCTTTCTGTAACATTATTAACAACAAAATTTAATGGTGTTGAAATGGATTTCTTAATTATGTTTAGAATCCTTTTAAGATGCCTTATAAAAGTTTGTAACATTGAACTTAGTGTTCTATTTTCTTTAAATTTAAAAAGATCAACCTCTAAAAATCATTTAACAATTTCAAGTATTGAATTTTTAGAGGGATAATGTCTTAATTACAAACTATATTTGGCCTAATTTCTAATTAAAGCCTGATCAAATTCAAGTAGCCTAAAAACTAAATGGTTTGAAAGTCAAAATGGCATTGTTTTGATCGATTGGTTCTTTAACCATGAAACAAATCATCATTTGGTTAAATTTTAACAAAATAAGGATGTTTTGTCTGACCTAGTTTAAGTCAAATCGAGCCAAACCTCTAGAGTCTAAGCTTGATTTGAAAGTCAATCAACTCGAGTTTCCAAATCTAAATCGCTAACCCTATGTTTGTTTTTTTATACCAATAATTTATAGTCTTTCAATGAACTAGTATTCCTTCCACATATCTTCCACTTATCTCTACTTTTTTAGGTTGAAAAATATACAAAGAATCCTTAACCTTATAAGTGTGATGTAATGAGAAGTGTAAAGCAACACAGATATCTTATTCAATCAACTCATTGCTTAATTAATGAGGAAAATGATGATGTCATTGAAAATAGTAGTAATACTCATCATATATTATGCTTGTTATAATTCATGTTCTGATTTGAGTTAAGCTCAGTAAAACAGTGGACTAGAGCGAGTAATACTTGTGAATATGCTCTCCACAACCATAATGTCTTGCCATCCTGCACTGGGGACGACTTTAAACCATATCCAGAGAAAATAAAAAGAAAATTTGGGTGGCATTTGAATGCAATGTTCTTGTGGCATTCTGGACCAACCACTTTCATGGTTGGCTTATGGACTTACGAAGCTTATGATTGTTTCTTAATAGATAGCTTGGATTTTGGAATTCCGCCATGGCAATTCTGGCCACTTCTTTGCATAAGCTTGTTAACTATAGAAAAAGGACCGCACCCCATTCTTGACCTCTCAAACGGAAGTTTGTGATGGCACATTGCTCCTGTTCTCGGTTTCTAAAATGACGTGCTTCACACAGCTTATTTATGCTTTTCGACATCGGAGTATGAGCACCATCGCATAGTCCAAATCAAAGAAATGACAGATGAATTCTTTTAGAGAAAATAAAAGAAAAGTAAACTTGATTATTCCTCATATCCCAAGAAAAGAAAATAACTAGACTGCAGGATCGGAATCACAGGACTAATCATTTAAGAATAATAGTCCCCATCATTTTTTCCCAGAGCTAGTCCAACATTTTCTCACTTATATTATTCTTTTGGACTCCCCATTTTACAGTTTTGTGGTTAATATTTAATACATAAAAATCATTCCAGCTTTTACAGTGAAAAAGTAACAAACAACACAATCGTCGATACCAATGTTTTTTTTTTCCCATTCAAATCTCTTCCCATCAAAAGCCCAACACACCTGACACTAACAGTCTTTCCATGCCCACTTTCTCCCATGACCGTCCTTTCTCTCCCTCTCTCTCTCCCTCGTGTTGCCTATTAATGTCCATGAGAACCAAAGAGCACAGTAGGTCCACTAAAAGTCTTGACACTTCTTTCTAATGTAATCACTTTCTCATAGACAACAAAGCCAAGAGTCCGAATAGCTAATGAAGACTTTTTCAATGCTTCTCTCGCTGTTACCTCTCTTATCTTTACTTACTCAACCTTCGCAATCCAGCACAATACTAGTAGATGGTGTTTCAGAATGGAAAAACCCCATTGTTCACATAGGAGACTGCATCAGTAAGTCCTTATACTCCACTGTCTACTGATTTACTTACTTTTGTTTAGACACCAACTAACATTAATTCCTTTTCTTTGTCTACTTCTTACCATCATATTCTTCCTAGTTTTTCAACACCAGTATCACTACAACCTCTACATTTTCCAGAACCAAAGAGCCTTTAACATCTGCAACTTCACTCAAGCAACACTTCTCACCAAGCTCAATTCCACCTCTTATACGGTATCTCCCTCTCTCATATTCTCAGTTTGTATTTGTACAATGCACAAAAAGGTCGCAAGTTGCAAAGCCTGAGAAGCATTAATTACCTTTAACAACGAGAAATGGCCCATAATTCCAAGATTTGAAGTAATTCTAAACATGTCTCCCAGTTCTTGTAATTACTCAATTTAATAAGTATGGCTACATATATGCTTCTCTAATTTCTTCATATCTCTCTTCCCTTCACTTCTCAACTTTCTTAAAACTGAAACTAACAGTCATATTCTTGTCCATCAAAATGAAAATCAAAGTGGCACCCATCACGCCCTGGTTTTTTCTACTTCGCATTCCACAATGGCTCTCTACACTCCTGCAATCAACAATCTCTAAAGCTCGCTGTAAAGGTCTCTCCAGCGTCTCCGCCACCACCATCACAACAACTCCCTCCAATGGCATCTCCAGTTCCATCACCGGTTTCCGGTGGTGTGATACCTTCTTATCCGGCATACCCATGGCCCTTCCGTCCACGACAACCAGCAGCTTCTTCGCCAACTCCGGTACCAGCAACAGTAGTGCCAGATAAAGGAGGGATGCCATTCATAAATAGTAATCCAGCCGCTCCTTTGCCCACCGATGAAATCGACTCTACCACTATCAGACCGTTGCCGGCCTCAGGCCACCATCAACAGGTATTTCATTCTCTCTTACCCTACTATGTACTATAAACTATGCTATATATCTACAGATATACTGCTTAATTCCCTTGTATTATGAATGTGTTCAAGTAAACAAGTGTCACGTTTCTTGTTGGAAAATCACTTTTTGATTTCATGTGATTGTTTTTGGATGTGAAGTTAATGGTAGTACTAAGAAATAAGAACATGACAAGTTTTGTAGAGTGTACACTGCAATGGAGCTTAATTCAATTTTATGCATACAAATGAAATGGTAAGTTTTATGTGCTCCAGTTGAAAGAAGGTTATGTGTTTAAAATTGCTTCGGGGGCATTGCAGGTGGCGGTGGGGTTACATGGAGTTTACGTGACTCTATTTCCCGTGATTTTGCTGCTGTAGTGAAAACGAGTCAACAATGGGCCTCGGGAGAAAAAAGTAGAGTAGGCCCAGTATGGACCAACAGTACTGTGGATGATGAGTTTAAAGTAGCTTGATGATGATAATCATTATTGTGCAAACCTTTAGACCCTACTTGCTACCCTCTTCTTCTTTCTCTGTATCCTAAAAAAAATCCTTCGATAGGATTTTTTTTTATGTACTTGAATGGGGAAATTTGAATTCCCCAGATCAGCAGGCCAACTTTTGGATGCAAGATGGGCTTTTACGTGATTGATGGTCTTATTGATATGGTAAGAGTACAATAAACGTAATCACCAGCTCTGGTGCATGCATTCCTCTGTGTACATAAATTGCCTACTAACTAACTTCTAGCTTTCCCGACCCGTCCTGATGTTGGAAAATTGAGATAGGATTCACATCTACTTTAGCGGAATAATTATGAATTTTTTTATTTTTATTTTTTAAAAATTAAAATTACTTTAATTCTATAAAAATAATTAAAAATTAAAATATAATAAAGTATGAATTTTAATTCGTATCTTAATTCGAAGCTTGATCATAATTGTGTCATCTCTTTTGAACAGTTTTCGAAATCGATCTATCTCCACTATCGTAGTCGTACAAGTGTCTGACCTCTAATAATATTCGCATAACAGGTTGAAAGAACTTTATAGTCTTATAGAAAGGGTTAAGTAACAAGTGTTAACTTTATTAGAGCTTAAGCCTATTTATGATAAGTTTTGAACATTTTAATAATTTAATTGGAATTAAATTCTAATTTCAATTACTCTAATTGAAATTGCAAAAAATTATAATTAAATATCAATTATGCCCAAATAAGGTCAAATATATCATATTGATCCTTAGTTATTAAATTTACCATATTTAATCATATAGTTTCTCAAATTTTACAATCAAGTCTAACTTGATTAAAAATATCTTTGCTATCTTCAACTTGTTCTTTATGTGTGACCCGTTAGATTTTTAAATATGTTAGCAATGATTATAAATTAGATAAATTAAAACTCCTTTTAATTGATCTTTAATTCTTTAATAAAATAATTTATAATCATAAATCAAGATTCATGTCTGGCAAAGCATCTAACCACCCAAATATTTCAAAGTGGTTTTATCTAACTTTTTCATATAATTTAATAATTTCATCATAAAGTGTTCCACTTACACAGAGCGTGGAATTAATGACTACTTTTTTAGTCTAATCATATTAGTTTTCTGTCATTAGCTATTGATTTAATTAATGACATTTGAAAACTATTTACAAAATGTTATTTCATTTTGGCTAAGGATTTTCGAAATCAATACTAATTGAGAACAATAGAAAATTCTCCCTAATTCTTTAGGTAATGAATCATATTTTGATCATACAACTACTTCCATATAGTTCATGCTATATTCATTGATCATCGATTGAACAACCTATGATTAGGATAGGTCATAAGTGGTATTAAAGCATAGCAAATCCTATAAAAGATAACTTTGGATACCTCAAATCAAAGAATCACTTATTCAATTATCACAATAAGAATTTCCACATACATGTAAGTAATGTTCCAAATGGATTTCTCTTGTAGAGTCCGTTCAGTAAACTTGTTCTCTAATAAGCACTCACACGTTTGTTTATTTTCATACCTTAGCCTATGAGATCGACTACTTCTTTCATAATATAATCATACATTTGAGGGTTCATTGTAGAAAAATGGGTCTAACGGCCATGAACATATGTTTGTATCTAGGTCATGTTTCTTTATATGGTAAGTTATTCAAGAAAAAGAATTGTCTAATTGCCTATACTGTAACATCCCATCACCGATGGGAGGGTTATATTGGTAAAGTGGGACAGGCTAGTGGTTTGCATTGCATATTTTGATTGTTCATACATTTGGCCTCTAATTATAGAGGAATGAGTCTT
>JAOTIZ010000006.1:14141737-14152539 GCA_027123425.1 Erythroxylum panamense | reverse complement strand
TTCGAAGGTAATTGAGTAGCCAATAGAGGATTCACCACTTCTGTGATAGCAGAAGATGATACCCATGGCCTCTTGTCGGGGTCATTACTTGGAAATCTCTGGCCGGAGTATATATGTCATAAAGAATGTCTTCATTGACATATAGAGTAATGAGTCCCAGGATGAGAACTGATATCACTTGGACTAAATTTGACGTAGTCAGTCTAGTGAGAGTTGACACTTTGCCCATACTCATAACCAAGTGGGGCATAGCATGGTGAAAGGACGAATTGCACAACAATTGTCTATAAGAGGGTTCACAAGATGGTTCGTGGTGAGCACGGGTTCATTCATAAAACTACTTACTTTTCGATCAATTGGGGATCATGATGTGTTGCTAGACACCCCTTATAACTTGCTTAGACTAAGTGTTAATCTAAGTGGCCAACATAACCGAGAATCTAATGGGTCACACGCATAAGAGTGACTCGGAGAATTCGTAAAATAATTTTAGATAGAGATCCATTATATGGAGAGCAATAGAAACAAATGGATCCCGATGAGATCGGGATATGTCTCGATGAGATCGCGACATTGATATTGCTGAAATAGGTCTCCGATGTTTTTTCACACCCGGGACCCGGTAGGACTGACCTCAGTATGACTGGACCACTTTACTAGATATCATTGGATACGGACCGCCTACTAGATGCTGCTATACTAGATGTCGAGGATTACGAATAACATGTGTTCACAAATGAACCTAAGCTAAAGATCCTTCCATGACGGTCCCTACCACCCACTGCATAAAGATAGGTTTAACTCTCATCAACTTTTTAAGACTGTCATTGAATACTTTCTTGTATTTGGTCCTATCAGAAGGTAATGTTTATGGTTAATAAGTGATAATTATTAAGCATTAATATTAAAGCACAAATTTCACATATATTTAGTTTTCTACATTTGGTGTTGACGAAGGTCACATCGTCATACTTCTCAGTGTGAGTGTGCAAAAACAGTTGGTGGGGTGTAGGCTTCATCCGCATAGACCTTTCCATCATCAGAATAAAATATTATAAATGACCTACAATTTACAAAAGTTGCGGCAGAATTTTATCTATTTTTATAATACTTACCCTTAGTTGAACAAAGAAAGTAACTCAACAATACAGTCATATATGACACTAGATATTTTTAACATTATCGTTCTCCATAATACACATATTTTGTTTCCAAAATTTAGATATCAAATTAAATTGAAAAAAATCAAAGTAAAAAAATCAGAATATAAGTGTAAAGTGTAGATACTTACAATTCTCTCTACACACTTATGGTGGGTAATAAATCCTCCAGTGTGTACAGGAAGATTCTGTTCCCTCGATCCTCCACGTCTGTTAGTAGAATTACGTTCTGAAATGGACATTGCCTCAAGTGATGCCCAATACTACTGCCAATGACTCCATATTTCTTCATAAATATAAGGAGCTTGTACACTAGTCTTATGTATAACACCAATAAAGTCTCTATAATGTGTATGAGCTCGTCTCTCCTGTACTTTATAAATAATTGCGTCAAATTCAGAATCCCAAAAAAATTCTTTCTAAAAGAAGAAAAAACATACGATAAGTACTTATAACCTACAATATTTATCTAATTAATGTATAAAAATTAATTACAAAAAATATTGTTTGTACCTTAAACTCCTGATAATAAAAATCCTTTGTCATGTGAGATATATTCTTTCATATATAACCTTTAAGATTAATCTTCTCCTTGATTTTGGATGTCATGGTTCTTGAGCAGGATCCAGATGAAATGAACCTACTATAAAAACAATTTTATATCATTTTTAAATTTAAACCTATAACCTAATTATAAACATATGGTGTTTCATGTATTTTTACTTACATATTATTGACAATTGTGATGTAAGTTCTTCCATTAACTCCCTTAGTTCTAGGCTAGAGGTTACCTTCTTCATCCGCTTCGTTTACCCCTGATATCTCTGTCGGTATAGGGGTGGTGGAGAGTGTAGTAGCAAGTACAGAAGGTAATGCCACATCTGCAAGTGTAGTAGCTGGAGGTACAACATCTAATTCTGTTGTAGCTGCGAAATGTGATGCTTCACTTGGAAAGTAATTGGCACTAAATTGTAGTCTAAACCTTGGTCGTATCATATCCTGTTTTCTCTTTGATGGCATATTTGAACTTAAAATTCATATTTTATTAAATATTACAGAAATATAACAATTTCAATTCAATATATAATGATATTTTTTAAATATAAGATTCTGTTACAAACACAAATTAATTGTTATCAACACTTAATTGTAAATCAAAATCGTCATCTTCTTTCTGAAGAATTAGAATCAAATTCAGGCTCTTCTTCAGATCTCTCGCCCTCCTCATCCTTTCCAGATGAAATTTCAACATATTCATTAGTTAGATCATTCAAAGGTTCATTCTTATCATATGTAATAGATGTATTTATTTCATAAACATCTTCCTCAAACACTTCACTTTCAATTCTCTGTTCTTCTTTTCCATGTGATTCAAAAACGCCTCTAGTTTTAACTTTGCAAACGACCAACCAATCTGACTTATCTCATTGTAAACTAGAAAAAGAGATATAATACACCTGGATTACTTGTATTGCCAACATGAAATGTCCAAGTTATTTAAATCTTCTTTGCTAGTTGATTTCAACTAAATTGTATGGACTCTGCACTTTTGCACCAACATTACGAGTTGGATCAAACCAGTCACTTAAATATCACACACTGCTTTATTGGCAATGCAGGGTACTTAATTTTTAGTATCTCTATAATTTTACCATAGTAATCCATCTGTTCTCCCTATATGCAAACTCCACTATTTACTGTTGCCATGCTATAACCATGATATTCTATATGATATTTGCATCTATTAATGAAATATACTAGATACAATTTAATATTTCACGAAGGTCCTTTTGCAAGATCACATATGAACTTGTTCTCTATTGGATTTTCTAAGGCCTACACAAAATAAATTATCATATTAATAGTATAATGTCATTTGAACATTTTAATCTTATAATTCAATCATTTTAATAATTGTAAGTGAAAACTTACATATTTCTCAAACCATCGAGGAAAGTGTCTTCCAACTTCTTTATTAATATCATCCTGTGTTTTCTTAGGCGTTAGCTCGCGTAACCATTCCTCATATATATAATCTAAAAACATTATTATGTATTTCAGTTATGAATAACACTAATTTTAAAACCCAAATAATCAATTTCAACTTACTGCACGAAAGGTTGAACCTCTTGACAGTTTAATAAAATGTAACCATGGATATCCTCTATTTCTTCCTTTGTTAACATTCTTCTTGTTGAACATCCATATATTTGTCCAGGATATGTGAAAATGGATAAGTTACCATCAGCATCACCAGCTCCTCCCCTATCGTCATTACGAGAAACTTTTCTTTCTCTTGTGTGAACATGCGACTCAAAATAATGTGAACAAAATGTACTTGCTTCCTCCACTAAATAAGAATTACGTATCAAACCTTCAACTCTAGCATTGTTTTTGACTTTTTTTTCAAGTGATGCAAATACCTATATTAGCGAATAGGGTTATTACAATTCTGTTATTAATGTTATTACTTTAATTTAAATATTTACCATAATTACCTCTCAAATTGATACATCCATCGATATTGAACTGGACCAACAAGTTTAGCCTTGTGTGTTAAATGCACAAGTGGATGCTTCATACAATCAAAGAAGCTTGGAGGAAAAATCCCTTCTAATTTGCACAAAATTACTAGAATTTTCCTTTCTAGTTTTTCCATTTAAGCCAACTTTATTTCAGATAATGTTAAGCTTTTGAAAAACAAACTTAATTATGTTATACTTCCTAAACCTTATTCGGTAGCAACTCCTGAAATGCAATTGAAATTAGCCTTTGCATGAACACATGACAATCATGACTTTTCATCCCAAATGATTGGTACTTCCTCATATCTAGACACCTTGCCAAGTTTGAAACATAACCATCGGGAAACTTTAGACTTTTCAAATATTCATACAATTTTTCCTTTTGTTTTTGTTCAAAGTGTAACATGCTTTCAGATATTTACTAGTGTGAAGATCTTTACCTAACTCATTCCTTCTACAAAGAATTTTCAAATAAGCTCGTGATTTTGCAATGTCCTTTGTCACCCTTTAATGTTCACTATGGTATTGAACAAAATTTTAAAAATATTTTTTTAATATACATCACATCTAGATTATGATGTATCAAATTAGTTTTCTAATATGACAAATCCTAAAAGATTCTTCGGTTTCTCCAACCAAAATTTTTACTAATGCTTGTATTAACTTCATGAGCTTTAACTTATGTAACTTTCAGCAACCCTAATTCATCAATCTCCTACAATATCTCTTCACCAGCTTTGTAAGGTGGAGGAAGTGTTTATACAATCCTATTCTTAATGATTTTTTGTTTATTGCATCTAAATGGATGATATGGAGGAAGAAATTTCATGTGATTGTCAAACCAACATGTTTGGCCTCCGTTTAGAAGATAAAACGCATATGAATCATTGTCATAATAAGGACAGGCCAATTTCCCTATTGTGCTCCATCTAGACAACATAGCATATGCCAAAAAATCACCAATAATCCACATCAAATATGCTCTTAACATAAAATTTAATTTTAGAGACGCATCATATGTCTTTACACCATATTCTCAAAAAGATGCTACAATTCAGATATCAATGGTTGTAAGAATACATAAATTTTATGCTTTGGATTTATAGGTGCTGTCACAATCATTGTCAAGAACATATACGCCTCATTCATACACATCCATGGGCAAATTATAAGGAGTAATTATGATTAGCCATGATGAATATTGTTGGCTGAATTGACCAAAAGGTTGGAATCCATCTGTCGACAATCCCAACCTAACATTTTGACTTTCATATGTAAACTCATAATGGGTGTTATTGAAATGTTTCTGGGCCAGTGCATCCGATGGATGACTCATTGTACGATCAAGAGGCAGTGATTCACTATACCATCTAAGAATTTTATCAAAACTATGATCAGAAAATGCCCTTCAGACTTTATGTTCAATATTCAAGCAATTAAAGACAATTGAGTCATTGTCTCACAATTTGGCCATAATTCTTAGTCAGCTGAGTGTAGTAAGTCAAAAAATTGTTCTGCATATCGGTTTGTTTCTTCTTTAAGATTTTCTATATTTTCCTTAAAGGTATAACCGGCTACATAATAAACCATTTGCATGTAAGGATTTTTAGTTGCACCTAAACTATTTGTTTTAAACCCAACCCCCTTCAAACTCATCCACATTTACTGATGAGTTTACTTCATTACCCCTTGAGGTGCTACAAATGAATGGCTTCCCTATTGAATAAAAAAATTAAGCATGCACGATTTGACTAAAACGGAAGCTTTCAAAACTTTTTTTTAGAAATCAAATTTCAACAAAAGCAAGATAACCAAATCAACATGCCAAATTATACGTGATACGGTATAAGGAAAATAATTTACATAAAAACAAGATGGAGATTATACCGACTCCTTTACTATAGCTTTAACTCCTTACTGTACTATCTTATCCTCTTCTTGTTATTGTATCCTCGACCAATCCGATCTACCACTTGTTCTCCTTGGATAACTTGGTTAACAAGATCCTTTGGTGGAAAAGGAGAAGAAAACTTAAAGAGATTTTGCCTTAGAAGAAAGAAGCCAAAGATGAGATACCTCTCATGTAAATTTCTGCTATCTCATGCAAGATAGAATAGAGAAAGATAAAAATTAAACAACCCCTTGTATTCTTTCTCTCAATTTCAATTAAGCCTAAAAAAAAGAAGTAAAGTGCATCCAATGCACCACATCTTTTCTTAATCAATCATAAAGAAGATAATAAATGAGACTCTTCTCATTTGTTTTAAGATGGCTATATGAAAGAAGGAAGATGGTCCATCAAATGCACCTCTTTCTTTTTTAATCTAATGAATGTTAAAAGGTTACATGCTATCATTAAAAGACAACTATTAAACCATTTAATGATAAGATTATTACTCCATTTAATGATGATAAAGCATGTTAAAAACCAACTTAAATATAGCAAGCCTATTAAAATCCAAAATTCACCTCCTTTTATCTTTAATAACTTTGATTTAATTTAATTAATCAAATTAATCAAATTGAACCAAAGTCTAGCCTATTTCTAAATGTTCATATGGGCTTCTAATTAACAATTAATTAAAGTAAGCCCAACATTCAATCATAGGCTTTAAAAGCTCTATTTGTATTTCTTACTTTGCTTAATAACCTTCCTAGAAGCCAAATGGGGAATCTAATTGGACTTATATAATTAAAGTTCCAATAAGCCCGAAATTAATTTAATCTCATTAGAATTAATTCCAGCTTATTAACTAAATGTCATTCTACTAAAGAAAATTAGTTGAACTCTTGAATTATTAAATATTATGAGAACACATGTTTCAAATAAGACGTCCAATTGCAAACTCTAATATGAACCATATTATAGCCATTTGCACAATAAAGGGTAAAATTATTGTTTTGCCCTTATATTGGTTTTTCCTTCTAGATCTCCCATTATACTCTATCTGATGATTGACATACAAGATCTCATCTTGGTGTTAAGACTTGATGGGTAGCTACTCCATCAAATTACTGGTGCCAATTTAATCACCAATCTCTGTAAAATATCTAAAAGTGATGATATCACTATAAAATCTTTATTTGAGTGAATGTTCCCTGATACATATTTTAATTAATAATTCTAATATACAGACACTAGATTGATACTTTGTAAAAATCCATTTTGATCATATCAAAAATTATAATGGAACAAATATGAGTTCACCACTCATCAAAATTGTGGTTCATAATAAACAAATGCTTAAATGTATGTTTTAAGATTAAAGTAACGACCTACTTTATTCTTTAAAATATACGTGATTTCAGATTCATTTAATAGTGACATTATCGATAGCCAACTGCTATCATCTCTTTACTTGCACAGAGATAAATCGAAACACTACATTCTAATCCATAATCAAGCGATCAACTTGATTATTCAACTGTGAATCAATTATCTTAAATTCTAACAATATACATGTTTCCCAACACCTTATAACTAGATATATAATGCTCATACAAATAAAACCAAACTCATTTTGATTTATTAATAATAAATAGTTTCATTACAAAAGTATCTGGAAGAAAATTAAGTTATAAGTAAATACATTTGCTTTCCAGAGCATTATATTTACATAACTCTAACATTCCTATGTCATGTCCACTCAAAATAATTTGGAACAAACCCTTTTCTCAACAAATGGCCATTCACTTCATCAATAAGAAGGAAACGAATATGTTTGCACTTTTTACATGGATGTTTGATCTTCGGGCCAACCATATATGTAGGTTAAGAACATGCATATTGAATATGTGGCATTGTTTACACTTGTGAATTAAGAAAGCAAGTTCTCGCTGTGACTCTTAGGCTTGTGGAATTTTTCACCAATATGCTTCATGGGAGCTACATCACAGGTTTCCAGCCTATTTACCATTCTAAGGGTTTATTATGCAAATAATTGTCATGTCTATTAAACTTATGAATTTCTTATGTTACTACTAAGTTTGAATTAATCACATTGAAGTTCCAGTATTAATCAATTGAATTAATCACCTATAATTGATTTCAATACTATGGTATGTGGCGTTGTTTACACTTGTAAATTTAGAAAGAAAATTTTTGTTATGCCTCCTAGGCTCGTGGAATTTTTCATGGATAAGCCTCATGGGAGCTACATCATGGGTTTTCAGCCTATATACCATCCTAGGGGTTTATTATGCCTCAAACCATCCATAAGATCTCAAACTCATTCCACATACAGTAAATATATATGTAATCATACATCTACTCATCATTGATTCAAACATAATCCAAACATAAATACTTAGACTATTAAAGAAGAACATAAAAACTCATCAATAATTATAAGAATATTATAAACAACAACACAAAACCAAGACCTCCTTTGCATTCATAAAAAACTCATATGCATCTAATTAATGTATTAATAAAGCAACATATATGGTAGACATTAGTTAGACAACTTACCTAGATGGACAGATAACTACAAACTACAAAGAAGGATGAGTGATGCTCTTCAATAGAAAATAGGGCATGCGAAAAAGAATATTTCGTATTTAATATAATACACTTGTTCAATAGTTTTGTTATATTTTTAATATATTAAATCAAGAAAATCAGAAAATAAGGCAATTTGAGTTTTAATATATAATGCAATACAAAGAAAATCTATTATTTAAGCTAAAACACAAACATATGACGCTAATTAGTTAACTAGTGGGAATGCACTACTGTTTGAAAAGGACTACAATTGACATAAAAATATGCTACATCTTTAAAAGTATGCAAGATAAAACAAAGACATTGTGAATATCAATTTAATAATTTCGAAGTTTAAATCCATCAAGCTCCTTTTTACACAAGGCTAAAAGAGAAATAGAGTTGGTTTCTCAAAAGGAAAAGGAAAACCAGGGGCCATTGCCTGCATTTCCTATGGGCTATTCCAATTACCAGTGTTTTCTTTTTCTAATGTTATGAAGTCCCCTTCCTATTTTTGCCCCTCATTTTCACATTTTTCACACTCGTCTCCCTCTTATCAATTCAAGTTGTATCCACTAATCTTATTTTATTAAAATATTTCTTCCCCCACTCGTTTTGACAATTAAATTAGAAAAATCTAGATGTATATCTCGTGAGCTAATAGTCCAAGCTAATATAATTTTATCATGTAACGTTTTCTTTTAAACTGTACAACATCATACTTTGTTTACCATTTCTAAAAAAATTGGACATAAAGGGATTAATATATTAAAAGTGTAAAATCATATTACAATACCTATGGGATGAGAGAGAACAACCAATTAAACCCTCTTCCATCACCAAGTATGCATATATATGATCACACTAGATTAAATATAGTTTTTTGGTAGTTATAGTAAAATAACTCACATTTAACTTCTAATAAGATGACTATTAGCAATTATAATATATAATAAAGGTAGTTATACGTCCAAATCTACCACATATGTAAGAATTCAAACATAAAGCTTTTGTAACCACCATTAATTATCATAGAACTTCCATTTCCTTAGTCCATCAAATAGTTGAATGTTTTACTCACTTTCCAAACTTTTGGCTCATAATCATGCTTTGCCCAAAAAAGGACTGTTGAAACACTTCAAAATTTTATGAGCAAATTTTTAAAAAATAATGTAAAAAATATCCCGTAAATCTTGCCCAAGAAACAAAAAGAATATAATCTTTGTCAAGAAAGAAGGAAAAGAAATCCTAATGTAAACTTTAAATGATGCTTATTAATTAAAACTTCTATAAATAAAATTCTTGAATTATCCATAACCCAAACACAATGCCTCTAGTTATTTGAATGTACTTGCATAAGCTGAACACTCCCATCCTTTAACGTCAACATAACAGGCAATTCATCAAATACCTTACATTCATCATAAATTCGTCCTAACATCACAACCACAATCACGTCTTGTCCCTTCCATCACTAACATTTATACATTCACATTGTTTTCCAATCACAAAATATCCAAATACATAAATAAAACTAAATATATTCATCAGAAATACATCCAACATCACACGACTCATATGGTTTATGCAAAAAATCATAGAGAAATGAAAGAAAGAAGAAATTTTGCTATGAAATCATTGTATTGTTATAGGAAATAAGTGATGAAATGAAAGAAAGAAGAAAGAAACAAACTCCATACACAGGTGGTCGAAGGGGTTATGCTCGCATGATTGAGGATATTATAATGTCTTTTTCTTTTTACATGAATCAAGGACTAAACTGATTGATAATTTTTTTTGTCTATAATCATTTTCATTTTTTGTTAGAAAACAAGTACAGGTAAATGAATTGTTTTTAGAGTTGAGGTTTGGATACAAGCTCATAAGAAAAAGTTTTAGGTAATTAACTTGGCCTTTTGACAAAGTTGTCATGGTTTCCCCAAACTAATTTTCAGGTAATTAATTATTTTCTCTATTTTCTCGTGAATTTTTAAATAAGATTTAGTATTACTTTTATTGGTATTATGCCAATGTCTTGCATTAATTATTTAAATGTTCCTGTTTTCAACTCTTCTTAAGTTTGTAACATATTTTATGTCATTCTACTATATTTGAAAAATATACTAATGATTTTTGTTTCAATAGTTGTAGATTGGGGAAGTCAAGGGTATTATTCATGAGAAGGTAGCACATGAAAATTGAAGATGATATGGTAGCCAATTTTTGTTTCAATAATTTAGGAACTATTTTGGAATAACAATCTAGAGACATATGCTATTGCTTTTTGTTATCATTGTCTATGTGTTCATTATCTATGATTTGCTCATCTTTGATGAACAACAAAATATGTTTTGAAAAGTTAATTTTATAGTTATAAATTTGTCTTCACATTAGTGCACCATTATTTATATAAGTTACACAAGATATATTAGTAACACTATTATAATAGCATCAACAAAAGTGATCATAAATTTAATAATAACATATTTTTAATATTGATATTAAACAATAATCTAGAGCATTTTACAAATGTTATGAAACTCATATCTACTACATTTTAATGATGTTGCAAAAAGTTAATATATAACAGTGTAAAAATGTTACAAATAGTTAATTAATAACATTTATAAAATA
>JAOTIZ010000006.1:14099608-14109915 GCA_027123425.1 Erythroxylum panamense | reverse complement strand
AGTCAGTCTCTTGAGAGAGTTTTGGTGGCTAGTGAATAAAGAAAAATAGGGTTCTCCAAAGTCATACCTGTTTCATGATGAGATAATGAATTTATATGGCTAATACCTATAGGAATTAGGTTAATCCTCAAGGGATGGGCCGATCGGCCCATGCGCCATTCTGAGTCTGGGCTTGGGCCTAGCACGACTGACCCAACCAATGTTCATTATTTTTATCCAATATAGTTTGTTCTTCTTCATCTACCCTAATATATTGTACATATGTGACTTAATTTGGTATCGTCACATCCCTTTGATAACCCAAAAATCCAGCTATTAATAACTCAACTATAGTATGTTCGAGGTTCCTAATTATGTTTTATAAGCATGATGATTTATTGTAATTAATGTATTAAATACATTATATTGAGAAATACCATATATAATATATTCTATTCATAAATAGATGTGGCATTATATTAAATATTAGGTTTATGCGAAGGGCTATATGTTTATCAAAATAAGGTTTAGTTCATTCTTAAATTTAAGAGGAGAGGTTCGTTTGTAAGAAATTTTAATTTTACAAAATGGAGATAGTTTCCTACGCTTTTACTTGTAGTTTTTATTTTTATTACGTAAAGAGAAAAAACCTTCATGTAGATATTTTTATTTAGTTTAATATCTTTTTCTAACTCAATATTTACGTTTTTTATTAGTGAGAAGAATGTTGGAAAGCGATTGATGGTCGTTATTTTTAGAAATAGTTGTGCAATATTTTTATTATAGGCTATTAGAGCTTGACATGTTACAAGTTTGAATATCTTGGTAAGTATCTATTTTGAACCCATATATTCTACAATACTTCTTAAATTAATAGTAGATGTAGATGTAGAGACATTATCATGAAAACTATATGTTCATGAATTTCTACTACTTTTTGTTTGTGTAGTAGGACTCAAAGGTATATGTGGAACAAGTTTCGTTGTTCATTCAAAGAATTCCTTCCTATACCTTTCCATTTTATTGATTTTGGTACAACAGTTTATAAAAATAGCATGTCACCTTTTCACTCTGTTAAGACTTTAAAAGAAAAGCCTATATTCAGGGCTGACCAATAAATTTATACCCTGACTTGTCTTGATTGGTACACACAACCGTTTACCCAACTTGCATTGTCAAAGTGAGTGTAGTTTTCAATATGGGTTGCCACTTTGCAGACAGGCAGATGAAGATTTCAGTTTTCACCTATATGCAAAGGCATTTCTTTCTCCTCAAGATGTTTGTAAGAGGAAAAGGCAACATTTACTAGACCATCTACATGATCCACATACGTAATAAATACCAGTCAAGACGGAATGATTTCAACCATTCAACTGAGAGTAGATGTTTCGACGGGTCAAAGACTTGAATTGAAAAAGCTTTCAAGCCTTCAAAGAAGACCGAATCAAAGTCAACTACCGCATGGATGCACATGGAAACTACATTTGAGGACATGAGCTAAGCATGAAGAATTAACAAACTGAATTATTTGAATGAACAACGCATCTGAAAAACTTTTAACACTGCAGCAAATCAGAAAGGCATTTTTTTTTGAACCTGTCTCTGAACAGCAAACTAATGTAATTGAGATATGGAATGCCGGAAATTATTACGTAACATCAATGAAGTAAGGTTCTAAGTTAACTCAACAACGGTATTCTTTGTCTCATTGTCTCTCTTCCAAAGCAAATATAGAATGTCAGAGGTAATGGAACAGTGACAACTCATGTACTACGAGACCAGTCAATTGGCACATGCAGGCCCAACGTTGAAGAGACGAACAGAGGAGAATTCAAAATACAAAAAGAAACAAAGAAAGAAAAACGAAGATTTCTGATTTATCCTTCATCCATCAAAAGTTTCAAAGGAACCAATATAAGCAGCAGCAGCAGCAGCATTTACATTACATTCCCCAACTGGTAATTGTAGTTGAAACCTACATGTATTGACAAAGAAAAGAAGATTGAAAATCTCCTCCCTACAAGGTAGAGGATCAAAACCAAGATCCAAAAAGAACAGCAACCACCAAGACAGAATTTACTCGGGAATTTTCAATTATACAAAGAAAGAACAATACGAGCTGAAGAACAGCATCCTGGACCAAGATAGAATTTACTCGGGAATTTTCAATTATGAAAAGAAAGAACAATACGAGCTGAAGAACAGCATCCTGGACCTGAAATTCCAAAGAGTCCCCCTCCCCATATGCGTACATATTCTTTATATATATATAAACAGACCAAAAACTTGAACTTCCTTACTGTTTTTATTCTCCAATACTCATAATCTCCAAAATCATTAATGATGATCAATCATTATGACTGGATCGACCAAGAGAGTGGAGGCCTTCAGTACGGCCCTGAACAATTCTATGAAACACCTCTCTGACTTGCCTCTCCAAAGGGTCTAATCCATCTTTTATTCCTTCACAAATCGATCTCAACTCTTGCGCTCTTTGCCTCACTTCTCCCTCCTTCTCTTCCGTCAAAGGGAAATGAGCTGTATCAGCCAATTCATTCATCAACCTCGTCGATTTATCCATCCGATCAATCTCCCTCAACAACCCACAAGCACTTCTCCTATCCCGTTTCCTCGATTCTTCCAATACCCTATCGTGCAAAGACATTATGGGACCAGCCCATTGGAAATTTCTCGGAATAGAAAAGTGAACGTGTAAACCCCTGTCCTGGCAAGGAATCGCCGCCACCAGAGACCACATCACCACTAACAAAATCGAGCTCATGGTATAAACCGCCACCGCAATTCCACTCGTCGCTACAATATCATTCGCCTTCGGCGCCGCCAGATTGTTTCCAATTGCTTGGAGCTGTTTGGACGCAGACCACGACCGCGACACGCTCCACGACAAGGATCTAAAATGTCCAAGGGTTCGATGGTGCTGGTCTCTCGACGACGGATTTTGCCGTCCAAATGACCGGTGCCTGTGTGGCAGACCTGTGGTGGACTCCCCGTCGTCGACCATCGAAACGGATAAATCAACCAACGCTTTCTTCGCGCGGCGAAACTGGCCCTCTCCAAGAAATCTCTGATTTTCCAAGGCGCAGAGAACAATGTCGAGAAGCTTCTTCCACTCTCTGATCTGCTCAATCCCGTCGCGGACCGCATTGCACACGTCCAGGGCCTTGACATTCCGTTCGAAAAAGTCGTGAAGCAACCGGTCCAAGGGCTGTCGATAAGCGAGCGACCTGTTGTTAAACAAGATAAGTCTAAAATCCTCTTGGCAACAAAGGAAAGCATCTAAAAGCTTCCTGATCCAAGAAAGCGAGAGTAGCTCCTGCGAGCTCACAGCAGAAAGGTCGGTGAATCGGTCGTTGACCTTCTTTTGAAAGGCCTCGAGCTCCAAGTCGAGGGTGGAAGGCTCGTGAGTGTCTCCCATGGCATGTATCTGTTCACGTCGGAGGCTCAAGAGTGATCGTCCGAACGCCGCCGCAGCCGAACCTGGAAAATCCGCCGTTGCTGGCATTATAAGATTACATAAAGTAGCATCAATAAGAAAATTAACGGATTGGGTGGGGAGAAAGAGCAAAAGTACAGTTGATTTGGGAATGAGAAACCCTAGAGGGATAGGGGGTAAATATAAGGATGAAATATGGGATCGGCACTCGGCACTTGACCGCGTCTGCTGAAAAGAGAGAAAGTTAATGCTTATGGCTTAACAAAGCATCTGCCAAAATTTAAAGTTACACGCGCCACCTTTATGGAAACGCAAGCCAATGCCCAAGGGAATAAGAGAGAGAGTTATACTTATCTATGTACGGATCCAATCAGGACCGTTAATTGGGTAGAGCCTCAACTATTCTTGGTCTTTAGTTTCTTTTTCGTTTTAGAAGCCGAGGAGAGAGAGAGAGATATGATTTCACGCGATATTCCTACATCCTATTGCGTTTGCAATTGAATCGTACCCTTTTCTCTTAAACTATATATATAAAATTGAAATTATAACGAGTAACTAGTAGTACACAAATATGTCAACAGAAAGTGACCGGACTGAAAAGGAGGAAAAGATATAATATTTAATAACTTCCGGTGAGGGATCATGTTTTTGTTCGTCGCTGTTAATGTTGGTAGTTCAAATTATTTCTGAATTAATTGGACATGATTTTTGTGGCTGGTGAATATGAAAAACCTGTGATTGGTGACCAAGTAAGAAAATGAAATGTATGATTCAAATTAAATATTTGTAACAAACTTATATATGTGACTTAAACTTACCGGTGAATATTAACTAAGCTAAAATAAAATGAGTAAATAATTTTAAAAGAGAAAATTAACTAAGCTAAAATATCAGTCAACGTAATAGATAAGAATAACAACCAAAAAATAAATAAGATCCAGATGAATAAATTATAATTTAACGCTCAATCCAGGTTTCTTAGACAAATAAAAATTTTAAAGCTATAACTATTTTCTTTTTTAAGACATATAGTTTCTATTCTTAAGTTGATTGACTGAAAGTTCTCACTGATCATGGCCTCGAAAGAATGTATCAATTCGTTGTATGCATTCTTATGAAAGTTTTCACTCTAATCTAAAAGAGTTGTATGATACTTGTTCTAGATTTTATGTGACTCTCATTATTCATGCTTCGTTTGTTCTATTTTTATGTGTCTCTCATTATTCATGCTTTGATCTAATCGTTTATATAAATCTTCTGCATTCATTACTTTAATTCTTATAGATGAAATTTGAAGTTGAATCTTCTACGTTTGTTACTTTAATGAAACCCAATAAGCAAACAAGAATAATTTTCAAGAAAAATTAGAATCTTGCATTAAATCAAAGAAAACAATCTAAATAATAGATTCTAAGGTTCATCTCATCTAAATTTATAGCCCAGTTTAGTTCACAAATAGACAAAAATCTAACAATAAATAATAAAGAAAATAAGATAAAATAATGAGTTCTCATGGATCTTGGATCTTGATATTCTTTGTTGATTCTTAATGGACATTTTGCTCTTCTCCAATATTGCTTCCTCTTTGATATGTTTCTGAAATCTCCTCCTGTCTTCCTCTCATCCTTCAACCTTTCTTAGATCCAATTTTAACTAGTTTTTGGTCCTCCCAAAAGGCTCTCCTTTCTTTTGAGTCTCTCTCCTTTTAATGCTAAGAAACCCTAAACTCTTGACCAACACAAGACTAGCATAGGCCTCTATTAATCTTATATTGCTTCATTACTCCATAGACTTCTTTTCTATTAAAAAAAAAAGTGTTTTTGTTGTGCTACTAAAAGTGGAACCATATTTAAGGTTTGTTCCTTTATGTGGCAAATTATCATAGAAGAAAAATACACATGGGTTGGACATAGGTTGAGTATAGGGCCTTATATAGGACATGTTTCTTCATCTGACAAGTTGTCAAAGAATCATTTTGCACCATTAATTTATAAAGGTTAAACACAGTATCATATAGCTGTCATGTTGTTGAATATAAGGCCATGTTTAAACCTTATTCATGTAAAATCACTTTAAAACCTCTCTAACTTGCCTAAATTCACACATTCTTTATTAAAGAGCTAAAATAAGGTCTTTAAATAAAATATAAGCTAAATTAAGTACCAATTTGTATAGAATCCATCAAAACATAAGCTAAATAATTTCAAAATCATGATAAAAATATAGAGCAATTAGAACTTATCAAATTCGCCCACATGTAAGCATTTTTTTTCCTTAGGAAATTCAATCTCATTACTTATAACTTAGCAAATCAATGATATCAATTAAGATTCTCTATCCTTCATTCAATTGTAAAGTTCATCAAATTGTTAGGCATTTAGCTACTTGTATCAAGTTATAAGTCAATTCAATTCACTCCTTAATCCTTCAAACTTTAACTCAATCTATAAAATTCAACATAAAGCAAAAAATGAACAGGTAAGAGAAAGATGCTTCGAATTTTAAACATTTGATAATCTTTATTAAATGAAAAGTAAAAACACTAAATTTAAAATAATATAAAAGCATTTAAAAGCTTGTTTGGAAATTCACTTAACCTTTGATGCGAAAGTAAACTCCTTGTTATGAATACTCTCAATTACTCAATTAGGTCATTATTTGAAATGGCTACTAATATTGCCACTTAATTTTAACCTTTTTTTTACTCAGTTTGAAGTCAAGAGTGAATTTACTCTATGCTCATTTATTCACTTTTTTTCTTTTTGTGGGTGATGATTCTTTATTTTCTATGCTATTTGGTGTTAAATTACTTACCATTTGGCACTTTTATAGCATGTTTTATATGGATTATGTGATATTTTCCTATTTTTAGTTTATTATCTTGTAAGTGAAGATTTTAAGGAGAATAAAAAATTGAGTGGAATTTTTTCTACCGTTATCCAATTGAAGAGATTTGAAGTCATTTGGAATAAATTTAGAAAGGAAATAACTTTGTAAAGACATCAGAAGTCAATTAAAGTTTAAAGATGTCAAACATAGATAAGTTAGTGAAAAAGGGCATATAGGCAATAGATTTGCTAAGGAGATAGGTGCCTATTTTTACAAAGTTTAGAGAAGTTAAGAAGCATAACAAGATTGCCAGTATATATGACAAGCATCAAACTCATCATTATCTTATGAAAAAAGTTATAAAAAAAATTGATAGCAACTACAACTTGGTCATGTAAGGTATTAGTTACACATTACTTAATATTGCATAAAAGTTATACTTCAAAATAAATGCTAGTGTGGATGTTGGTATAGTGTTGATTCCCTTACGTAATTTATGAGGACATGTTAACTCTTAATTTTAAGCATTCTAAGACTCCATCTTTGTACCTAAAACTATAAAGACTCTTATCAGGTTCAACCTAGGAGGCTTTTGGAAGGTGTTTGATAACATCCTTGCCTTTTTTCATAGATTTATTCTTTCTTCGTATCAATATGGATCTAGAGCTAGATATGGAAGTAACAAATTTTCTAGTTCTTTTCATCCATTGTTTCCTTTATATTGAGAATGATTTGTTTTGATTTTGCTTTTAATGGATAGAAACACTAGTTAGGGTTAGGGATATCATTTTTAATGGATATTTTGATTATTAATGTGTGATTTAATTATTTGTTAGTTAAATTTATTTTTTATTCTTAATTGTTTATTTTATAATTGACCACCATAGATTTAATCACAAAGATTATATAAAAGAGCGAGAGGTGAAATATGATTTGTCTACTAAGAGACAAACAATTTAGCGTAAGAGAACAAAAGTAACCTTGACTAATGTGATAAACAAATAAATTAAATATGCCTAACAAATTTGATTAGGTTGAATTAAACTTCGAGAGGCGGCAGTTTTCTAATTGAGTATACTTGTGTGCCTCGAGAGAGAGTATATATAATATAGGTTAATTTTTGTTTAAACCTAGATAATTAATATAGCATGATAATTGGAATCCCATATAAGTGGACCTCAAAGCCCTATTGTTTGTGTTGAACCAAGGGAGTTTCTAATTGAGGCTTTGATGATAACAAAACATAATTACTAGTAATGAGTTCTAATGTTGTTAATGAGAATGAATATGATAACATAAGTTTACCATATCAAAGGATTATGATAGAAAAATTATGTTTTCAATCTTCAAGATTAAGTTCAAGTTAAGAAAAGGATCAAGACACATCGAAAGTATTTCATGTATTACTGATTGTAAGCTTATCTTGATCAGCTTTGATAATCTAAGAGGCTCACCATTCATAAACATTTCATTTCTTTTCATAACATGAGTATTTACATTCATTAAGAGGCATTAAATCTTTTGATTTGAAGTTAAAAGTCTCTTGATCTTTCAAATAACAATTAGAGAACATTTTGAGAAGTGCTTTTTAATCATATTTGGATTATTCAAATTGTTCTTAAGTATTTGAAGTTGTTAAAATCATATTTTTAGGGTGACTGGTTGTTAAGCAAGTTTTATAATTTATAAAACCCTCAATAATTACAAGTGCACTAGTTGCGAATGTAATATAAGAGGGGTCAATCCCATGAGGAGGGTGACCAATCTAATCCTATGATATCTACGACTAAGAAAATTTAAATGATGAAAATAAAATTTCACAAGAAAAGTAAAATCGAGAAATTGATTGGGAAGAATTGTAATTCAGAAATTAACATAAAAAGAATGAAATTTTGAGCAATACAAAAACACAATGGAAATCAATCAAGAGAAATTAACAAGTTATGAGAGAGGAGATTTTACCTATTATTAATACTAACCTAGCCAATTATGTGTTATCGGGGTGTCGGTTTTAGGCTACCGAAGGGCTGATTACTCTCTTTTAAGTTATAATCGTTAAATCCTAAATTGTAAACCCTAATCGAATTATGGAACTTGCAATCTCTTAATTCACAAATTACCATAATTATAATTAATTCTAAAGCTTTTAAATAAACAATCAGATCTTGCACGAGATCTCTCTCCATGAAATTATCGATTAGATTGATTAAATGATCAATTAGATCGCCTAACTCTCGTTAATTTGATCGAATCATTTTTATCCGGCTCATCCTCTTAGTTTATTACTGAAACTTGCAAATACATTAATTAATCACAACACCCAAACCAACAAACACAAATCAACTATATTAACATTAAATCTAAGCAAAATCTCGAAGAAAAAGTTAAAACATCGTGAATAACCTGAAATCCATAACTATACAACTCATCTCAACCTTACACATTAAATGAATAAAAAAGGAAATGGGGAGGAAATGAAACTTAGGTTGGATGATCCAGAAAGGCAACAACATTAAGAGATCACCTAATCTGGGAAGCTTCGATGTCGAAACCCTCCTCTTTTTCCTCTTCTTCTTTCTCTCTCTCTCTCTTTAGGGTTTCCAAGAGTGGTTGAATGTAAAGCTTCTTTCTAGGGTTACATCATAATGCTTTTATAGTCTTTTCCAATTAAGGTAACCCTAGTGTCTTTCCGAGGTCCGAAATGTCCCTCAAAAACTTAAATCTAGAAGTGACATTACATTTGTCTGCGCGTAGGCCACGATCGTGACCTTTAGTGGCATGATCATTGCCAACTTGTTTGGCTCTCTGTCATGATCATGGCAGATTTCCCATGATCGTGGCCCTGGTTTAGTTCTCAGTTCTTCTCCAATTCTCCTCTGAATGCCTTAAAACACTAAAAAAACTCATCACGACACCTCATATATATAAAATTGAAGCTCAAATACATGTTTTCACCTAAAAATACTTAAAACACAAATATTTATGAACTAATGCAATTCTTAACCTAAACACACACTAAACAATCAAATTAATCACTAAACACACACTAAACTACTTACAAAAATATAGTGCAATCTACATCTATCACTAACTGACCTATATCGGTAATGGTTGACCAATATAAGTTAAAGTCGTTAAATTTTACATACATGAGTTTTATATAAATATTGGTTGATGTTTTATTTGACCAATATGTTTTATATAATTAACTAGTGATCCAAAGGTAGTGAATCTGGAGCTTTTAATATATACAGGAGTTATATTGGTCAATCAATGTGTCAAATGTTATCATTGTAACGTCTAGTTCTTGACTCCAATGGCTATTTTATTTCCTAAAACACTATAAATAGATGTTTTTTCATTAGATTTTGCATCAATAAGATTTTAAGTTTCTTATACAAATATTTTTAAGTATTTTTTCAATCATTTGAGCATTCATGGTCTCATTTTGAGTATGTGAGCCTTTTGTGATTATCAAAGTATCCAAGTAAACAAATTTTGAGTTGTAAACTATTTTTAGGTTTGAGATCAATTTATTAGGTTTATCAAAAGTAATTTGTGTTCCTCTTCACCTTAAAGAAAGATTGAAAAGGAATCTCCTCATTTCTAAAATAAAAAAATTATACAAAGGCTATTCTTTACCTTAAAATGAACTATATTGGAAATCTAAAAAGAGTCTTTGGAGTGGATGTAGGTAAGGATTGTTTGGTGAACCACTTATTGCATGTCAGGTCAAATAAGGATATGATTAATCTTGATCAAAGTGGATTCTTTAAAGGAGAGGGATCAAGTTTATGATGCCTTCACATTGAGATTTTTTTCCTTCAGATAAGACCACTGAGTTGAGGATGTAGATTTAGAGCTTTGCAGAAAAGAAAGGGGATGTACCTTATAAAGCTTAGGAAAGATACATAGCTTTGCTTAGCCAGTGCACATATTATGTTGGACCCTGATCTTTGAGTGGAATCTAGAAATATTAAATGAACTTGAATGAGTGTGTTAGTATATGTATTGTGTTAAAGATGTATTTATGCTTAAAGGAAAT
>JAOTIZ010000006.1:14079762-14096911 GCA_027123425.1 Erythroxylum panamense | reverse complement strand
TTTCGGATTGTTATGGCATGAAGCCCCGGGTTTTGGGGTGTTTAATTTCTAATGATCGTGTGCATGATATTGTGTATAAATTGCATGTGTGAATCGGTGTTGTATGGATGTTGGGATCGGGTCCGCCGGTTTGGGTCGCCCGTCGCGGGCGCAATCCCGAGGGGCCACCTCAGGAATAGGGTTCCGGGGCCCGGGCCCAACATTAATTTTTTATTTTGTTTTAATTTATTTGTTTTTTATTTTCTTTACTAATGTTTATTTTATCTTTTAGGTAAATTTGTGTGAGAATTATTGAAGTTTTAGCTCACCAAACTTCCATGAAATTATTTAGAGACTTCCCATCCTAAAACAATTAACTAACAAAAATAAAGAAAATAAACTAGTAAAAAATCAGATAAACAAACATTACAAATTTAGTTTATGTATAAATCCAATTATCGTAAACAATTGATTATTTAGGTTGAAATAACAAAAAACCTATTGTGTCCATATCCTTCGTCAAGCCACATAGGTATATCTAACTTACCATTTTTTATATGCAATTTAACATAGTCAAACTCATTAACTATAGTTCTATATGGTTATCACTAAAGTTTGGGATACTATTATTCTCTAGCTCTAAAGTACTTATTCCCATAGTGCATAGGTCATACTTGTTTGTTGACTGTCCTTGGGCAAAACATCAAAATTAAGCTCAAAGACCCAAAAATATTTACTCAATTCCTGTATGTTCTAACAATACATAATCATAAAGAAAGATGAGGACTTTTAAAAATCATAGAAAGAACTTAACATTCCAAGCTTTTACTCATGATCAATCAACATTTAATATCTTAAAAAACTAAGCAATCTAATGGTGGACTTGAAAAATGTGTTTAAACAAGATATGTTCATGGGTACACTCAAATATCATTCATAATCAAGGCGGTCCACAACTTTGCATCTCATTTCATTTCTCCACCACTAAGGTTCAAATGTAAAATCATGGATCAAAGGACTTTTCAAGTCTGTAATGTGGGTAAGGGTAAGGTGAGATATATTTGGGTAAAGTAGCATGAAATCCATCAAAGCTAACGAAACAAAAGTAACACTCAATGTATTATCAATTGTACAAGTTAATATTCATACAAAACTGGGTACCGTTAGCTATAACGAATACAACAATTATATTTCACAACTCAATTTATCTCTCACACATAAACCATATACCAATCTAAAGGGATCACTCATATAATTGATGACAATACATTGAAACCACAAAGAGTGAACCTTTCAAGCCAACATCTACCTTATAACCTACATACTCAAATAACCTATTCTTTACAACTTTAGAAGGAAGCGTTAATCACAAATAGCTTTGCAAACTATACATGCACTTCCTCTTAGATACTTTTTTTCTTTTTCTTTTTTCTTTCTTTTATTTCTTTTCTCTTTTCTCTTTTTTTGTTTCTTTTGCTTCTTTTTCTTTTTATATAAACATTAAAAGAAACTACATCAATATGGGAATTTTAATGATAAGACATAAAATAGCATCTCAATCATTACAACCAACGTACGCATATGTATTCCCCTACACTTAGAATTTTGTACCTCCACAAACTAAACAATCACAAATGCTTCACTAACTTTATGGCTTAAGTAAGACATTTGGTTAAGTTTAAAGCTTATAATTTGATTTATACAAAAGAAAGGTATACAGCTTAAAGGGCCTTATCAAGGAAAAAATCATATCAATATGGAAGGCTATTTGGCTAATGTAGCTGAAAAAAGAAAAAAATACCTAATCATGTTCATGCTAATGCATATGATAAAAAATGGTCTCGAATAGAATATCAAAGCACAATCATGATGTATATGTCAAGAAGGTCACACATTATCAAAAGACAATGAGACTGATATGAATGTGTCAGTCTAATAAGGCTCAAAATCTCACTGGCTTTGTTTGCCACTAGTCATTACCTTTCTAAAAATAATGCACATCGACCAATCATAAGAGTAAAAATACATGCTAAAGTTTCTATGAAATTCTCTAGTCAATTCATTCTCTAATCATGACTATATAGTCCTTAAAGCAATAGAAAACTAGAAAATGTTTTTTCATTTGTTTTATTCTTTCTCTCATTTTAATTGAAAACTTTAAAAAGTATTAAAAATCAACATAGAAACACATATGCATACAAAATTAAATGCATAACTATAAAGGAAAAGAAATTTACTTCCCTTAGGTTGTCTCCCAAAAAGTACCTTTGTTTGGGTCACTGGCTTGACTCCACAGTTTCCTCATGTGACACAAGGTTGATCTAGATAAAGCCTTAGTTGATCATCATTCCCATTTAGAGTCCTCCTTATCCTTAGAATTTTGATATATACTAAGTCCATGATTTTTTGAAAGATCTTGAATGTATCTTCACCTTTTTCTTCTCTATTTAATTCCTCTAACCTTCTAGGTAAAGGTAAATAGTTAACGTAAAAAATAATCACAGAATCAGTACTCACCTTCGAGCTAAATGATGTATCATTTTCAGCTTCAAGCTCCTTCTCCACTTCTTCGACATAAGCAATTCCTTGAGTGGTGCACTCAAGATTCTTAAGTTCTTCATCACTTTGTAAGGTTTCTACACTAACTTCTTTTGGGGTACACCTCGGGTTGATTTGGCTGCTCCTCTTCAATTTGCAATTCTAGACGATCGAGAGTTTCCATCATTTAACCCATTTATGGTTCCATATTCTAAATGCTTGCTTTGTTTTCTTATTGGATTTGTTGTAGACCCTGTTGAAGCTATTGTTATATATCTTGTTGTAACTGTTGGAACTATTGTTGTACATCCTGTTGGAATTGTAAAGTATGAGCAATCAAAACATTAATTAACTCTTCCATAGGTTTACATGAATTATGATAAGAAACTTCTGGTCTGTATAGGAATTGCTATATGTCTTGCAAACTATCACGGAAGTATTGATTATCCCATCTATTATTAAAATTTGTATGATCAATCCAAACATAATTATAAAGTTAATATGAGTTATGAAAGAAATTACTTCTATCCATGAATGTGATTTTTTCTACTTTTAAATAATTAACACTAAACAGAAACTGAAAAGATCAAGATTAACTGAAAAGAAATAAATTGCAAACAAATACTAATTAAAATCATAATCAAAAACTAAAACACTGCACTCCCCGGTAACAATGTCAAAATTTACATCGCATCGTAACGCTAGTCAAAATAAACTAAACTACTACTATAGCAATGGTGAGTCTAGATCGATCTCATAGAGAGTGTATGTAACGTTGTTGAAATGAAAATAATTGGTATTTAGGTTTGGGGAGTTTCGTTGGTTTGAAATAAGAAAACAAATGAAACTAAACAAAACTAAACTAAGAAAAACAAACTAAAGAAAACATGCAAAGTGATGAAAGTGGTGAATTCATTAGGAATTTGATTCTTTGGTTCTATCTCAACCTACACCCTAATTAAACATATTTTGATGATTTGTTGTTCTCAAATCTCTCTTTAAAACTATTAATCATGGTTTAATCTATTAACCTGAGTTTTCCTTTAGGTTGTGCTTAATCAAGATACGATTGTTAATTAAACCTAGCTACCAAATAATGTAGGATACGATCTCTACTATATTAGGAATTAGGAAAATTGATTAATCAAGGCAACAACCACATACGATGCGTCATTTAACCTTGGTTATGTTATCCCTAATGGTTACTAGTCATTAATCACTGCACATGAATTTCAAATATAACAGTTACGAATTATATCGAAATTCTAGCAATGGCTATTGTGAAAAGATGATTTTACTGTATTCATTGGATCATTTATTCTTTTAGCTCTTTGTGTCATCACTAAAACTATGCTTTTATAGTGAAAATTAGGGTAGGGTGAGCTATTATTATGTCACACTCGTGACACACCAAGTCGCAGGTGTGACATAAATGCACAGTCGTGCATGGTCTTTTCTATTTTTAAAAACATAACACATGCTACTGTGCTCCTCTTAAGTTTTTAAGAAACCAACGCTTCTCATGTCTACTTATTATCTTTTGCTCATACTCCCAACAACAATGTTTTCTCCTAGCCATTCGCATGAAATGCTCTACATCCCTTGTATGCAAAAACATGCACGTGCTGTCGGCTTCTACTTCACGATTCCAGTTATTGCAAGCCTTGCTCCATCTTCTGTCCAACATAAATTAATATCTTATATGCGTGTGAGGAATAACTCACACCTCATGCTTTTTGTTGAACAACTGTGATTCACACACTCATGGCTATGCAACTTTTTCCAGTACAGTCGTGAGACATTTTAATGCTTTGTCATCTTAATTTTCTTTTCTTTACTTGTTCCAATATTTATCATTCTTGCTCCATGAAGACAAGAGAGTGTAATTCTTCGAAAAATGGCCCAAATGTGGTGCTTTTGACTCACTTTAACTTCTTTGCTTCCGAAATGTGCCTCAAATCACACGAGTCTAAGGGAGTATTTTAAGCAATTTCCTGTCATTAATAACTAAATATTATGGAATAATTATATACTCAATTAACCACATGTCACTTGTCAATCCATCATACAATCTTTGTAATTGAATTTATAATGGGTAATCATAAATCTAATAACTAAGATAAAAATAATAAATTTAATTAATGAATAATCAAAACATGTATAAATAATTAAAAGGTCCTTACAAGATACATCCATAAACCAAACTAAGTTTGTAGCTACTAAACATATTAAAAACAAAACATAAATAAATAAATCCAATCATAGAAGAAAAGAGAGGACAAAATAAGTTAAGAGAAGCAATCACTTACCTCTTCAATTGTTGTTCTAATTCTTCCTCCTTAATGCAACAAGAAAAAAAACTATGAAACACTAACTAAAGATTAAGAAAATTTTCTTAGAAATAAAGAGAATTAAGAGAATCTCCCTAAAATCTAAAAGATCTATTATCTTAAATCTACTAAGGTTTAATATATATAACTAAGAAAGTTTAATAGAGATCCAAATATGATAGAAATATGTTAGAATTCCGAAAATGAATTCTAATACAACTGTCTATAGCTAGGACTACAAAATAGAATTCCATATAACTTAAGGAATCACAACATCTCATAAATCATCTTTAAGAACTGACACTTATTATAGATCCAAGACTAATAACAGTCTTGTTTTGCTTTTTTATTATTTTTTCTCTATGTAATTGATGCCTAACCTACTTCATAATTGGCAACAATTTTATACCATCTTTACCTATAAAATAAAGACAAGTTTGGAACCTATTTTGATTTTCTTCTCTAAATTCTTGACTTTTTTTGTCTTTGAGATAGAATTAGCTCCTAAAGTCTTCTACAAAGCTATTGTCTATTATTTTATCTTTAAATAGCTATAAAATATCATTCATTAAAAAACTATGGAGAAAATTGCACTAAATATTGCATTATTCCTTAAATTCAATCACCTATAAGACAATGAACTAAATATAGAAAATGCAATAAAATTCATATAAAACATATTATAAAGGTTCCAAATATCAAGTAAATAATCCCTAAATCATATAAAAAAATCAACCTATCAAATTCTTCTATATTGAACTTATTGTTTATCCTTAAGCAATTAAACCACAGCTACAAAACAAAGTAAAATAATTTTACTTTTATAAGTGCACGATGAAATTTAACATATGTTATAAGTCTTTAAACCCCTAGTTGTCCCTAATGAAGAATTTGTAGTCTCCTAAGGGTTTACTTAAATGCTAACATTAAATATTGACCTAACATATATACATTATTTAACTCTAGAATCAATAACACAAGATATACACATGCAAGCTTTAATTAAATTGTAGAACTTTCAAATTTTTAATAAGAAAATTTTGAATACAAATAAGACAAAGTAAATATTATTTCACTACCCTTGTCAAGTTCAAATACTATAAACTGACAGGTCCTCACAAGATCAATCATTCACACAAGTGTTTAAAATGTCCCAAATGTCGTGCTTTCAACTCACTTTAATTTATTTGCTTCCAAATTGTACCTAAAATCATATATAAATTAAAGTGATTATTTCAAACATTTTTTTTATCATTAATCGCTAAGTGTAAATCATTAAATGCATCATCAATTAAACAAATATCACAAGCTTGACTTGGATTTTCGCCAACTAATTAGGTGGGTAACATATTTATGGTTATAGTGTAATTAGGCAAATTCTTGCCTATGTGTGTATGTTGAAATTGATTTGTTTAAAATTGACTTGTTTGTAAACGTTGAAAATACATGATGAAATATGACTATGTTATACCTCAAAAGAGGTCATGGCATTTGGTAATAAATGAAAAAAGGACAAAACATAAAAGTATGAGTATATGAGAAAACGATTAGGTGCTTTTGCTTAGGCGAGAGTGGAACCATTCTTTTCGTCACGTGCATGTTGACAAGAGCCTTCTCCCAGCTGTTCGTTTATGGCATATGAGCTCCGAAATTGGACTCATTCTGTTCATGGGGTAAACTTCGATTTCTCCATTTTATTTCCATGGAACCCTCGAGCCATTTGTTGTACACTGCATCTTTAATTTGTCATGTACGATGCATTTAAGTGTTATGTGTTATATATATATGCATATGCTTGAATTTGTGGTCAATTGCCTATGGCTATAAATATGTTAGTCACTGAGCCGTGTATATATATATATGCATATGCTTGAATTTGTGGTCAATTGCCTATGGCTATAAATATGTTAGTTACTGAGCCTTGTAGCTCACCCTAATATTCCCTCCTCAGGTGCAGAACGAGAAGGTTAACAATCCTTGCAAGGCATCTAAAACTCTAAGATATTAGAAACTTTTGTAACTAAGTTAGTTCGATCACACACACACACGCATATGCTTGAATTTGTGGTCAATTGCCTATGGCTATAAATATGTTAGTCACTGAGCCGTGTAGCTCACCCCAATATCCCCTCCTCAGATACAGAACGAGAAGGTTAACAATCCTTACAAGGCATCTAAAACTCCAAGTTATTAGAAACTTTTGTAACTAAGTTAGTTCGATCACACACACACACACACACACACATACACACACATATATGCTTGAATTTGTGGTCAATTGCCTATGGCTATAAACATGTTATTCACTGAGTCGTGTAGCTCACCCCAATATTCCCTCCTCAGGTGTAGAACGAGAAGGTTAACAATCCTTGCAAGGCATATGAAACTCCAAGATATTAAAAACTTTTGTAACTAAGTTAGTCCGATCACTTTTGAATAGTTTCATAAGCATATTAAACATTGAGCATCCTATATATATTCTATTTTGTGTTAAGCCCTTGTTTATAATGTTATTATGTAATTAAAGTAATGTATGAGCTTCTATTGATTTAGCAAATGAGTTTAGAACTGAAAAGTTCCCCAGGTGTATGTGCATATTTCTTTTGTATTTGTACATTTCATAATCTAAGCCTTTCATAGGTGTATAAATTGTGTACCGATTTCAGGGTAAAAAATTGGACTAATTTAGACTAAATTAGTCAAAGTTTTCTTCTGGAAAGCTATCTTTCTAGCTTTTTAATGATATATAGTATGAAATTTTTAAAAATCAGAGTCAAAAGTTATGGTCCTTATAAGTGGAGATGCTTAGGAGTATAGGACGTATCGTCTAGTGATGATATATCGGTTGGTGATGACGTGTCGTCTGGTGAGGATGCATTGTCTAGTGAGAACGTATCAGCTGATGATGATGTATCGTCTAGTGATGACATTCTTCTGGTGATGACGTGTCATCTGGTGAGGACGCATCGTCTGATGAGGACGTTTCGTCTGGTGAGGACGCTTTCTCTGATGCACTATTTATCTGATCCCATCGTCTGGTCCCATTTTTGATCCTCTAGACGATATAATTTGCCTTTGAGGTCTTCACGAAAGTTGTAGATCTAGAAGTCCTCTTTGAGAAAATTTAAAGAAAATCTTAATCTGAAATCTCTAGTGAAAGTTATGCTAATTGTTCTAGGATAGGTACAACGTGATTGAGGACATGAGCACGGTTGATTCTTTTAGCCATAACTTCATAACCCGACCTCCAAATTAAGTGATTTTTAAAGCAATAGATTTTGGACACATTTTGCTATCTTTAATAAAATTTGTATCTTTTGGAATCTATTTGAAAGAGATTGATGGAAGGAAAAAAAATTTCAGGTCGATTAGAGGGTATAACTAGGTTATGAACATACTTTGGATTTTTAAGCATATCTTGAGCTATAGAGCTCCGAATGAGAAGGTTCTTGTTTAAAAATAAACTAGAGGTATAGAGATACAATTGTCTTGAAGAAGTCAAATTGTGTTGTTGGTGATGGGCTGCTGTGGGCAAGCCATCCTTGTGAGATGACGACAAAGTGAGGGTTCATTAGAATAACCCTACAAGGAAACTCGCTCACGTTTTTTGACTCCGGAATGATAGTTGGGTTTCAATAACGCGGCCCAACATCTTCTGGTATCAGAGAGAGAGAGTTGGACTCTAGAAATACGGGTTAATGAAGATCACATCTTTTGACTCCGAATGTTGGGCTCCGAAAATGGGGTCTAGTATTGTTTAGTATCAGAGCGATTATTGGGCTCCGAAAATGGGGTCCAACATCTTATGGTATCAGAGCTTTAGGTTTTTTCTAGGCTTAGAATGCATAGTAGGATGAATTGTTATATTATGTAATTACTTGTTGCATTGTGAATTGATTGTATTGCATTAAGTGACATGCATGTCATGCATACATGTAGGCATTAGGATTTTAAAATGAAGTGTAGCTAATCATCAGTGTTTCCATTAAAGGAGTAAGATGCCACCTCATAGAAGGATACGAGGAGTTCTGAAAGGATCAGTTGCACCTGGCTCTCCAAAAAAAGAGGAGAGCACTAGTGAGTTAGTAGCCGCAGGAAATACTGAGGCTTCTGTAGGGCAAGGTAGTGAGCATATTTGATCACAAACGTGGGAGTCTCCTCTTTTGCAGGAGCAAGTGCCTACTTCATTAGATCCGAGGATGTTTTAGGCATTTGCTCAGGTCATGGGCTAGATGCCACAATCTTCCACTCCGGCCCCAGTCAAGAAGGGGAAACAGTTTGATAAGCTCAGGAAGTATAGGGCAGTGGATTTTTATGGGACAATGGATCCAGAAGAAGTCGAGACCTGGTTGAGAAAGACCGAGATGATACTAGATCAGATGGAGTCTGAGGATGATGAGAAAGTCGTGTATGCTACAAGCTTGCTATAGGGATATGCTCTGCATTGGTGGGAGAGTATGCCAGGGAGCCAGATAAGACCACCAGTACTAGCATAGAAGGACTTCTTAGCTGCTTATAAGAAGAAGTACCTGTCTAAGGAGTACATTAAGCAGAAGCAAAGAGAGTTTCTGAGTCTCACTTAGAGGGAGATGACGGTGAGCGAATATGAGTGACGATTTACATAATTGGCCCGATATGCAGCTGAGTTAATGGTAAGCGAAGCGGCTAAGTGCCGAAGGTTTGAAATGGGACTGCATCTAGCCATTAGAAAGAAAGTGGTGGTGCAGAATTTTTATGATTTTCAGCAGCTGGTTGAAGTGGGTCTGAGAGTTGAGAACATTGATAACATAAAGAGCACTGTGAGCAAAAAGTAAAAGGGGAGAGAATAGTTCAAGAGGGGAGGTGATACTTCTATGCCTGAAAGGAGTGCTAGGACTTTCCCTGTGCAGTCTAAGGAGAGGGGCTTTGGGGCAAGCAGGTTCATGCTGATGAGGACTCCTACTATTTCTCATCAAGCCTCAAAGATGGGAGGTAGTATAAGAGGAGAAGGGGATAAGCCTTCTGTACCTAAGTGCAATCATTGTGGCAAGTTCCATGGAGGGGAATGTTACAGATTGACTAGAGCATGTTTCAAATGTGGAAGGAAGGGGCACATAACTAGAGAGTATCTGTGGTATGTAAGAAGAGAGGCAACACAGATGCAAGGTTCGAAGAGAACTAAGGCAGTGGGACGTAAGACGGCAACTGAAGTGGGCAGCTCTGATGCAGCTAAGAGAGTGAATCCTCTAGGAAGACCAAGGGGGCAAGCACCAGCTAGAGTGTTTGCAATGACACAGGAGGACGCAGAGACCACTCCAGAAGTTGTGACTAGTATGTTTGAATTATTTGATGATGATGTGATTGTTTTGATTGATCCGGGTTCTACCCACTCCTTGTTTCATTGGGTAGAACTATGTATGATAGAGATTTGAGCCCATTAGATACTCCTTTAATGATGAGTAATCCAATCAGCCAGTATATCATGATAAGTCAAGTTTATAGAGACTGTGAGATACATATTGATGGGGGACACATAATGGTGGATTTAATGCCATTGAAGATGGAAGATTAGATGTAATTTTGGGTATGGACGCCTTAGAGAAATATAATGCCAACTTAGATTGCAAACAGAAGACAGTGGAGTTTGAGCTGGATAATGGAAGAAAGGTGATATTTATGGAAGACAGAAAATTTAGCTCATCGAGGATTGATTCAGCTTTGATGGTAGAAAAAATGACGAGGAAAGGTTGTGAAGAATTTATTGCATATATGGTAGACACGAGGGCACATAGAGGGAGGTTAGAAGATATACCAGTGGTCATGAAATTCCCGGATGTCTTTCCCGAGGAGTTAGCAGGATTACCACCACCTAGGGAGATTGATATTCGCATTGAGCTTCTTCCAGGCACAACGCCAATTTCGATTTCCCCTTATAGAATGGCTCCGGTGGAATTGAAGGAGCTTAAAGAACAATTAGAAGATTTGTTGGAGAAAGGTTAAATTAGGCCGAGCTCTTCACCTTGGGGAGCTCGATCCTTTTTGTGAAGAAGAAAGACGGATCATTGCGAATGTGTGTGGATTATAGGAAGCTTAACCATGTCACCATCAAGAAAAGATATCTGCTCCCACGCATCGATGATTTGTTTGATCAGTAACAAGGAGAAAGGGTCTTTTCTAAGATAGATTTAAGATTAGGTTACCAACAATTGAGGATGAAGGAGTCTGATCTATTAAAGACTGCTTTTAGAACACGGTATGGCTACTTTGAGTTCTTGGTCATGCTTTTTGGGTTAACGAATGCACCTGTAGCTTTCATGGACTTGATGAATCAAGTCTTTAAGTCCTTCTTAGACCAATTTATCATTGTCCTTATTGATGATGAAGACCAATTTATCATTGTCTTTATTGATGATATATTGGTTTATTCTAAGAGTGACAAGGAGTATGAGGGGCATTTGAGGGTTGCCTTGGAGACATTGAGGAAGAATGAGTTATATGCCAAATTCGACAAATGTGAATTTTGGATAAAGGAAGTGACATTTCCTGGACATGTGGTTTCAGAGCAAGGAGTACATGCAGATCTGAGGAAGATAAAAGCGGTTGTGAAATGAGAAGTACCCAAGAATGTAGCTGAAGTGAGAAGTTTCTTGGGATTGGCTGGGTATTATAGAAGGTTTATGAAGGGCTTTTCATAATAGCAGTTCCACTTTCCAAATTGACAAGAAAGAATTAGAAATTTGTATGGACAGAGGAGTGCCATAGTAGTTTTGAGGAATTAAAGAACAGAATTACAATTACACTGGTTTTGACTTTGCCTTCTGGTAGTGATGGATATATAGTATATAATGATGCCTTAAGGAAAGGATTGGGTTGTGTGTTGATGCAAGGTGATAAAGTTATTGCTTATGCTTCTAAGCAATTAAAGCCATATAGGATGAATTATCCTACGCATGATTTGGAGTTAGCTGTCATAATTTTTGAGTTGAAGGTATGGAGAAACTATTTATATGGAGTCACTACCAGGATGTTTATAGGCCACAAGAATCTTAAGTATCTTATGAGCCAAAAGGAGTTGAATTTGAGACAAAGAAGGTGGTTAAAGCTGTTGAAAGATTATGATTTGATGATAGACTACAACCCAGGAAAAGCTAATGTAGTAGCGGATGCACTGAGTAGGAAGTCCACTATGCCACATGTGGAGACAGTATATCTTCCTTTGTTGAAGGAATTAGCTAAACTTAAGGTGACATTAAGGCAAGTCAAGTCTAATTGTGTATTGGCTAACTTTAGAGTGAGGCTAGTATTGAATGAGAAGGTTAAGGAATTGCAGGAACAAGATGAGTATTTGAGTAAGCTCCGAGAATGGATTAAAAATGGTAAACCTTCTAAAATACAGATAAGAGAAGATGGATTGATGGTGGTAGGTAACAGATTGTGTATTCCTAACATGTTAGAGTTGAAAGAAGAGATTCTAGATGAGGCACACAATGCGTCTTATGCTATGCACCCAGGAAACATGAGAATGTATAGAGATTTGAAAGAGAATTTTTGGTGGAAAGGTATAAAGAAAGAAGTTGTGAAATATGCTAAAAGATGCTTAATGTGCCAGTAAGTTAAAGCTAAACACTAGGCACCTTCAGGCAAGCTTAAACCTTTACCTATTCTAGAATGGAAATGGGAAAAGATTATGATGGATTTCTTAATGGGATTGCCGAGGACTTGCAGGAAGCATGATGCAATATGGGTGATTTTGGATAGGTTAACCAAGTCCACACATTTTTTGCCAATTAAACAGGCAGATTCTTTGAATGTTTTGGCCAAGAAATATGTGGATGAAATAATCCGACTTCATGGGATTCCAAGCTCTATAGTTTAAGATAAAGACCCCCGGTTTACCTCCAGATTTTGTGAAAGCTTACATTAGGCTTTGGGAACCAAGTTGCTCTTTAGTATAGCTTTCCATCCATAAACTGATGGTCAATTAGAAAGGACAATACGAGCATTAGAGGCAATGTTAAGAGCTTGTGTTATGAACTTCAAATGTTCGTAGGATGATCATTTACCTTTAATCGAGTTTGCTTATAATAATTCCTATAACTCAGGAATTCAAATGGCACCTTATGAAGCTTTGTATGGTAGGAAGTGCAAAACTCCTATTTGTTGAGATGAGGAAGGTGAAAGGAGACTTGTAGGACCTAAGTTGGTACAAGTCACAGTTGATAAGATTAAATTAGTGAAGTAGAGACTTAAAACATCTCAAGACAGGATGAAGAGCTATGCGGATACACATAGAAAGGAGATGGAATTTGAAGTTGGAGAAAAAGTGCTTCTTAGAGTTTCTCCATGGAAAGGAGTTTTGAGATTTGGTAAGAAAGGCAAGCTTAGTCCAAGATACATAGGCCCATATGAGATCATTGAGAAGATTGGGCCTTTAGCCTATAAGTTAGCTTTGCCACCAGAGTTGTCTAAGATTCATAATGTTTTCCATGTATCAATGTTGCGGAAGTACCGTCTGATCCTTTACACATAGTTCAACCTTTAGAAGTTCAGTTAAGAGAGGATTTGACTTATGAAGAACAACTAGTAGAGATCGTAGATTTAAAGGAAAAGGTTTTGAGAAACAAGCCTGTGAAGCTGGTTAAAGTTCTATGGAAGAACCATTCTACAGAAGCAGCCACGTGGGAACCCTTGGAGGCCATGAGGGAGAAGTATCTACACCTCTTCAATGTCTCAGGTAAGAATTTCGTCCTTGAAATTCTTTAAGGAGGGGAGAGTTGTTGGACCCTGAAAATTTTTCTTTAAGTTAAGCATGATTTGAAATATTTTTGAGGTTTAGATATATTAAATTTTTGGAGTTATAATTATGTCAAGGTTAGATATTAGAAACTTTTGTAACTAAATTAGTTTGATCACTTTAGGTTAGCTTCATAAGCACGTTAAACATTGAGCATCCTACATGTGTTGTAATTTATGTTAAGCCCTCGTTTATGATATTATTATGTAATTAAAGTTATATATGGGCTTTTGTTAATTTGGCAAATGAGTTTAGAATTGAAAAGTTCCCCAAGCGTATGTGCATGTTTCTTTTGTAGTTGTACATTTCATAATCTGAGTCTTTCATAGGTGTATAAATTATGTACCAATTTTAGGGAAAAAATTAGACTAAGTTAGGCTAAATTAGTCAAAGTTTTCTTCTACAAACTCTAGCTTATCTTTTTAGCTTTCCAACAGTATAAAGTATGAAATTTTTGGATATCGAAGTCAGAAGTTATGGTCCTTATAAGTGGAGATGCTCAGGAGTATAGGACGTATCGTCTGGTGATGAAGTGACGTCTGGTGAGGATGTCTCATCTAGTGAAGACATATAGTTTGGTGATGACATATCGTCTAAAGACGACGTGTCATCTGGTGAGGATACATTGTCTAGTGAGGATGTATCGTTTGGTGACAATGTATTGTCTGGTGATGACGTGTCGTCTGGTGAGGACGTATCGTTTAGTGAGGACATTTCATCTAGGGAGGATGCTTCATTTGGTGAGGACACTTTGTATGCTGAGGATGCTTCATCTGGTGAGGATGTATCATCTGGTGAGGATGAATTGTCAGATAACATCATATCGTCTGGTGCACTATTCATCTAATCTTATCGTCTGGTTCTATTTTTGACCCTCTAGACGATAGAATTTGCCTTTGAGTTTCATGAAAGTTGTAGATCCGGAAGTTCTCTTCAAAACCATTCAAAGACAACCTTAATCTGAAATCTTTAGTGAAAGTTATGCTAATTGTTCCGAGATAGGTACAACGTGATTGAGGACATGAGCATGGTTGATTCTTTTGGCCATAACTTCAAAAGTCGTCCTCTAAATTAAGTAATTTTTGAAGCAATAGATTCTCGACACATTTTCTATCTCTTAATAAAATTTGTAGCTTTTGTAGTCAATTTGAAAGAGATTGATGAAAGGAAAAATTAGGGATCGGTCGGAGGGGCATAGCTAGGTTATGAACACACTTTAGATTTTTAAGCATATCTTGAGCTATAGAGCTTCGAATGAGAAGGTTCTTGTTTCAAATAAACTAGAGGCATAGAGCTACAATTAGCTTGAAGAAGTCAAATTGTGATGTTGGTGATGGGCTGCTGTGGGCAAGCCACCCTTGTGAGATGACGGCAAAGTGAGGGTTCATTGGAATAACCCTACAAGGAAACCCGCTCACGCTTTTCGACTCCAGAATGATAGTTGAGCTTCGGAAACGAGGCCTAACATTTTTTATAACCTAATGAACCACTAAAAGAAATATTCCAAATTGTAAATGATGTTAGAGACCTCTTATGGAACTTTCATCGCACACTTGGTACGCTATTGAAATTCATCCCTACTTTGTTTCAAAACTAATGTCTTCTTCCATTATTCACCAACATAACCACACAATAACAAACAATGACCCATTAATAACCCAAATAAACCCTTACAAGTCAATCCATAGTAACATCAACACACCCAACATACAACAGTTCACATACAAAAATTAAAGACAATAAAATTAACCCAAGAGTAATAAGGGGACAATTTACCTCAAGACGAAAATCCCAATGCAATGGAAACACTTGCTGGAAGAAGGACAGAAGATAAGGAGATGGAAGAAGAGAATGTACAGGGGAAGACTGAAGAAGACAAAAAAATTGTAGAACAACGACAGGGGGGAGGGACTTAAGGTATTTAATTTTATTAAGATAAAATTACGTTGTTTTATTTTAAATTCAAACAACATTACCAACGTCGTTTGCATTTATCGACGAAATGATAGTTTCATCGGTAATTTACCAATGGAACTTTCATACGTTAGTAAACTCTGTCACTTATTTTTACCACCAAAAATTGCTGCCTATTTTGACGACGATTTTTACTATTCTATCACTAAATTCCATAAGCAAAGTTTTGCGAATAAATTCTCTCTACCTTTACCGGGGATTTTTTTGTCTCAAAATACCATTTTTCCAACAAGTTTACTGACATAATTAAATTTCCATAGCTAACTTATAACGGAATTTTTCCCTTGGTAATTTTCTATCGGTAATTTGTAATTTTTTGTAGTGTTTACAGAATTTGAAAGTAAAAATGGAAAACCAAAAATAAAAATGGAAACAAATAGATAATAATTTTATTTTTGTATTTCGAATTCAAAATGCTTTAAGTTGTAAAACATAACACAATTCTTTGTGAAAATGGTGTCAAGAACAAATTAATTCATAAATGTCTTCGATATTCTATATAGATGATAAACTTTGCTTTAGATATGGTTGTAAAAATAATTTTTGGCAAAAAAAATATATTTCAAATTTTAGTATAAAAGTTAGTTTTTCAAAAGTTGCTTCACCTTTTTTAAAAAAATTTCACCCTATTTTGCTTCACATCGTCTCCACAAGTTGTCACTAAATTTGATAGATTAAATGTAGCAAAATACAATTTAAAAATAAATTATAATAATTCTAAATATTCCTTTAAACAACTAAATATAGTAAACTTATTTTATATGTTAAACTTTTATAAATATCAATTACATCATTTGTCAATTCTTAAATTCAGGGAGTCTTATAATAAAAATATTTTAGTTATTTGTAACAAACATATTCATTTGAAGTTTTTTTACATATATTACAATTTTCATAAAAAAAACTATTTTCATATTTGCCAACTCAATATTTGTGTATTTTTTAAAAATAATTTATCTAAAATTCATCATACTTAATACTATTCTATTAAATTAAAATATTTTTTAAGCCTTTTGAATATAGAGTGAACAATATTTCAATATTTAGAGGTAAGAAACAATTGAATCTCAATGGTATTTAACATAATCAAGAGTTATTTCAATTTGTTTAACTTTGCTAATACTAGTGGAACATAATTCCCCTCTTTTAGTGTTGAATTATGTTTAGGATATTATTATTGAAAATTTGGGTTAGGATATGATCTCGAGCATAGCAAAATAATTACAAAATCTTTTTGTTTTAATTTTCCAAAAGTCAAGATCACGTAAAATTCTATAAAATAATTAAGACATGAATCTTATTTTCTATCTTATTTCGAAGCTTGATCCCCTTTTTTGTCATTTCTCTTGAAGTGTATTTGAAATTGGTTCATCTCAACCACTATAGCTGCATAAGTGTCTGTGTAACATCCCGTTACTGTTAGCAAGGGCATTTTGGTAAATTGGGGCAAACTGGTAGGTTTCATTGCATTCACTGACTGAGCATGTCATTGACCTCTAATTATAGAGGAACAGGTTTATTGCATATGCATTTATTCATAGGTACATGCATTCAT
>JAOTIZ010000006.1:14035841-14049073 GCA_027123425.1 Erythroxylum panamense | reverse complement strand
TCCAACACCTTTAAAAATGGAGAGCAGATCACCTGCCAAGCACGTGGTTTTAACGTGGTTTTAAGTTTTGAAGCAAATCCGGCGTCGTTTAAATACTTGGACAGAATTGGACAGAATAAACTTAGACAGGTGATCTGCTCTCTGAAAAGAAAGCGTATATATTTTTAGGGCTGCACATCTCTTTCTGGAAACTTGAAACAATGATAGGACAAAATGGCTATATATTTTAAAATATTTGTTATGTGTCCAACTCTATTATGAAATTTTCAATGTTCAAAGATGTTGTTATGATTCGTGGGAATAGCAAACAAGTAAAGACATGATAGAAAAATCTCTTTTATGGAGATCCATGATCGTGTAGAGTGCTATATACTATTGTCTTAACTTACATGATTGTATGGATCAATTGTTTAAGTCTCTATAAATGTATGAAGATTGTGTAGAGGGGAAGATATACATACTCCTGTACACATTCATGAACATACCGCGTGTGAAGATACACAACCATGTAACTTTCTATAATCATATATGTTTGCGATTGAGGCGATGTTGGAAAGATACAAAATTACTTATATGGTTATGTAAGTTGTAGAAAAATTAATTTTTTGATATAAAAGAGAAAAAAGACTTAGGAGTTGTTTGGTTCCATTTCTGTTTTTTTTGTTATTTTTTGTTTCTGTTTCCTATTTTTTGTTTATGTTTTTTTTCTTAAAAAAACAAAATTTTGTTTAATTGAAATTTGTAATATAAAAACCGAGAACAAAAATCTGTTTAGTTGAGATTTGCAATAAAAAACTGAAAATAAAAAACATGTTTGATTTTATTATCCTATTTTTATTTTTTAGTTATACTCTTATATGTAATAATTATAATATAATTAATCTTCACCCAGATAAGCTCAGCTTTTATACTCCCTTTTTGCTTCATCTTCTTTGTCCATTACCATATCTCTGAAGCTCTTTTCTCCAAGATTGGCTACAGAGGTTTCGATGAATCTGATCAACTTGGTTTTCCAATCTATTCCGAGCTCCGCCATTTTTTCATCAAAAAATGGCTTCCATATTGGCTCTTCAAGGTTGCATATGTCTTTGTGCTTATGATCCTTTCTCTTCTATCAGCAGCTGCTATTGTTTATACCAATGTTCTGAAACCTGGACCGGTCATCGAACCGGTGGTCTTACTGGTTACCGGTTTGACCGGTTCGACCGGTTCAACCACCGATCGAACCGGTGTGACATAATAATTATGTAATAATTATATTTAATTATATATAATATTAAAAATATTTAAAAAATAAAAAAAATAAAAAAAATAAAAAAATAAAAAAAATAAAAAAAATTGTCGAACCGGTCCAACCGGTTTTGACTGGTTCACACCGGGTCAATTGAAGACCGGTTTTGGGACATAAACCGGACCGGACCACCGACCGGTCCGGTCCGGATTTCAAAACCATGGTTTATACCATAGCTTGCATATACACCTCCAAGTCTGTGACCTTCAAGAAGGTCATGAGTGTGTTTCCAAAGGTTTGGAAGAGACTCTTGGTCACTTTTCTTTGGAGTTACCTTCTGGTCTTCGTCTTCATCATAGTCGCAGTAGCCATGTTCGTGCTGTGGGGTCCCATATTTGCAGATCATGTTAGAGCTATTGCAATTGTGATTCTGGTAACTCTCTTGATCTTGTACTTAGCTGGTCTCATGTATATTACAATTGTTTGGCACTTAGGCAGTGTTATTTCGGTCTTAAAAGAGGTTTATGGGATTAAAGTCTTGAAGAAGAGCAGGAACTTGTTGAAGGGTAAAACAAGAGTTGCTGTGGCTCATTTCATTATACTTTGAGCATTCTTTGGAGGAACTCAGACCTTTTATGAGATTCTTGTGTTGCATGTATGGCTTATGAGCATGTTGATCAAGTTTTGTGTGGGATTAGCTTGCTTGTTGTTGATGGTAATGGTAGTTCTTGTTGGTCTTGTGGTCGAAATAGTTTTGTATTTGGTCTGCAAATCCTATCAGAACAATTTGAAGGATATATCCGGGGCTATGTTCCTCTCAAGAACGACAACATCCAAATGCAGCAAGCTTAGTAGGTATTCCAATGCTCTTGGATTAGAAAATATCAAGATATACAGAATGTTTTAAAGTTTATGAATGATTAAGACATATGGTTTTGCATTCTGAATTCTCCGTCACCTCTTAAGTTTTGTTTTGATAAAGTTTTTTACATAAGTGAATTCCAAGTCTTATCTTTGAAATAGTCTTAGGATAGAAAGACAAGTAGGAGTATTAAAATCAAGAGCACATACATATATATATATACATATAGATTAGATATTGCTTTTTTACTTTCTATGTGTCAAGTATAATAACTAATCCTTTTATGTTCATTCAGCTACAACTACCTTCTTTTTCTCGTTGTTCCTACACGTGAGCTATGTCTTCCTCTTTCATTCACAATTCTATCCATTCCTTTTTCCCCCCCAATATCTAATATGGGAACAATTTATTTAGTTATCCCTTCTATTCATAAGATTTAACTACCAAAGCATATGTAAGTTCCTTCTCTCTCTTGTTCATCATGTTGTTACAGGTGAAACACTAAATGAAAATGATTAGTTCACTAGATATCGTGAGTGTGGATGTCCCCACTTTTACTTGTCCCGCCACCATATTTAGGCATACTCCTTCCATGCACTAAACTTGAACTCCCACTGTCTTCATGTTCCGTGTTTCTCATGAATCTGGGTTTTGGTCATTACTCGCAAACATGTTAGCAAACCTTCCCATGCTGGAGTTACCTGTTCCAGTATCGAAAAGGGTCGAGATTTAGGCAAATAATAGCAATATTTGTCAAGCAACAGGTTAGAAAACACAAATAACCATATACGAAAACCAAGCTGGAAATTGCAGACAGAAGCAATTGCAAAAGATAGCAGAAGACTTAAAGACTGAGAAGATGATGAACATGATAGATTTTTCGTTGATTTCTATATGCAGAGACCTTTTAACACAAGTGACAGAAATAACTTAAGCAACGAAAACAAATAGGCAGTAGGTATAAGTAAAGAAACAGCGAAAGAGGCTGCAGACGTAGAAGATTATACAGTCGGCACAGGGAACTAGTTTTTGTGAAATATAAAAATCTGTTTTAAAAATACACTAACACGTCTTTTTTACGTTTTCAAAAAAATGTTGCAATTTTTATTTTTAACAATGAAAACAATTTCAACCAAACCAGTTTTCGGGGACTATTTTACTTTTTATAAAAATAAAAACAAAAAACTCAAAAATAAAATGGAACCAAACACCTCCTTAGGTTTTAGGTGTGAGTGCGACCACAACATTCAAAAACAAGGAAAAACAGAGAGAAGGTAAAAAGGGTTGTATTCTCATCTATATTTGAGTTTTTGGGATTGATTTGAGTTATTGTTGATTGTAATATCAACTTTGGTTTCAATCTTGAAACTTTGTGAGACAACTTGTTATTGGGAGAGAGAAATCAAAATTTTTTGTGAATCCTTATTTAATTTAGTGGATTTATTTGTAGGTTTGTCCTGTAATTTTTCCTCTATACTGGAGGATTTTTCACGTAAATCTTGTTATTTGTTTCATCGTTTAAAGTTTTTTATTCTCATATTATTTTGTTGTTGTATCTTGAAGAGTTCTGTCTTGTTATTGATATTCGATTGATCTTTTAAAGAGTTGACAATTGTTTGTCTCCTAATAAGTAATATCAAAGTCATCATAATGGAAGATGAAAACAGTTGTAAGGTCAAGTTAATGTCATCAAATTATTCGATATGGAAGCTCATGATGAAGGACTTTCTGCATTGCAAGGATCTGTTTAATCCTATTGATGTGGACAAAAGTTTGAAAGATGATATTCCTTTAAAAACTGAAAAAAAAAATGTTAGACAAATAATGAGAAAAGATGAAGCAAAAAACTTCTAACACTATTAGACAATGGATTTATATTAGCACATTCAACTATGTGTCTCAAAAAATAGATCATTTAAAGTTATGAAAGAAGTTAAAAGGTCTATATAAAAGGAGACTGCATATAATAAGGCCTCTTTAATTAAGAGGATTGTGAATTTGAAGTAAAAAGTTGGAAAATCAATTTCGAAGCATCTACCTAATTTTTAGGACATATACAATAAACTTTTTACAATGAAGATTATTTTTAATGATAAAACTTTAAGCTTTGTCCCTCTTGAGTTCGTTATAAAATAGCTGGGCAATGCTAACGTTGACAATTAGCAAGTCAGCTTTTAAAGATGTGCTCTCTTGAAATGAAATCAAATAGAGTATTTTTGAAAATTAAAAGATAATTGATTAACTATAATGAAACTATTTACAACATTACGATGGTGCCTCAATGGTGGAAATAAAAAGTATCTCCTTACCATGGCAAAAACCCAAACTAGAAAACTATATAAGCAAGCAGCTAAGTTATATCACAAGGAAAACTCTCCATACCTGCAAAAAAATATCACAAATTTACAATCGCAAAGAAGAAAAACTCAAAAAAAAAGTGATGCCAAATATTGTCGTCTGGGATGAAGCCAGACTGAAAAACAATGTTAAACCAATGTCTGGGGAAAATATAAGAGCTTCTTGTCTTAATTGTTTGCCTTCTCCACTTAGGATAAACATATAGAAATGTGCCTACAAGAAATTTTGTAAAATATGTCGGTCATATTTTTTTTAACAAATTACTGATATAAATATTTAGCTGAGTTATTTTTGAATCTTTGAGAAATTTTAGGCCCTTTCTAAAGCGCTAAAACGTTAAGATTTATATTAAATTTTGATAAAAATGTTTGACTATTGTTTAACCTTTTTGCTATTATTTTTAAAAAAGGCAAGTCCAAGTATAAACAAACACATAACTATATTATTTGCATACTCATTAGAATTACCAACTATTGGTAGAGGGATTTCTTAAGGAAACCCATCAATTTTTTCTAGTGCTAGTTCATTATCCCAACTTATGTTTGACTAAACCATTTTCAACAATTAAACAAGAAAAGACAAAAGTACCATTCGTTTAGACCCTAGTTTTAAGACATTGCAAACAAGCATCCAATATTTGAAGAGTTCAGAAATAACGAGGATAACTTTTGACCAAATCAACCACCCTTGCGCGCACAACCAAGATTTTAACATAATAATTAAGTAGAAGCAAACTTCCTCAGCAACCATCTTTTTTATAATAAACATCACTCCTATAATTCTCATGATTTGGATCCTAAGCCCAGAACCCTCATCGTCATCTCCATCGTCTTATCTACCACGGCCAGTGACACCAACACCGTCACCCATATTATCTCTCCCCCTTACTTCACATTCACATTCCTCGCTTGACCCATTAGCCAGCCCACACGCAAACGCTGATGCTTGCTCCTCCTCATCCACAATGCTCCCTCTCATCTTTTTGTTGGAAAGATTCTTCCTTGGATCCACCCTTGAATTCCGGACACAGCGATGGCTGGTTGTTGAGTTGGGTGTTAAGAAGGGATTATTAAAAAAAAAAGAGGGAGGAAAAAATTTAATTATTTGACGTACTGATAAAATTAATTTAAAATTGCATTTAATATAAAATAAGAATTCAAATATTAAAATAAAATAAAATTAATTTCGAAGTATTTAAAATTTATAAATTTAAATGTGCTGGTAAGAGATATTATATATATGTGTGTGTCGCGACGCATGAAATTGTGTGTGAATAAGAATAAAAGTGCCCTCGAGGTTATAAACATTCTCTACTCCTTTAATATGATTTTTTCTGAGGATATTTTTTTAATGACAGATATCTGTGGCCTATTATATCGACTCTGAGAGGTGTAGCTATAACATGTGAGTCGTGAAAGAAATCAGTGTGTCGATCGACTGACCTTTATTACAGAGATATCCAGTCCAGGCCTTTATAGGCTTAACGAGCCTCCGATTGTGGAATTACTTTATCATGACCAGCATGACGTCTAATACCGTAGAGCCCTGCATTAGCCAGAGTTTTTTTTTGTTATTTTACTCTTTTCTTTATAGAAAAAAAAAAGAATAAAAGTGGAATGCAGTGAGTAGTCTAGGGGTCAACGTTGATCTTAAAGTTAGACATTATTGACAGGCCATAACAACGGCGAGAGTATGAATATAACAGATCTGGTAGTTTTCTGTTTATGTAACAGCGAAAAATCATTGTCTGATAAGGGGCAGATCTTCATCTCCTATATAACTCTATTTTTCTGTGCCCAAAATGGATTAATAATCTTATGAAGGTGAGGAATAGAACAGTTAAGAATAGAATATCTGTTACCATATCATGAGTGGGGTGGCAAACAGACCATAAGAATCTTAGGTACATTTTGAATGATGAATGGGGTGGATCCCACGTTGTTGCATTATTAAGTGTTCCCAATTCGTTTTGTACCTGCACCCAATAATTGAAATCATGGAGTCGATAGCTCCAACCCCACTCTTGAGTTGTATAACCCGAGGGCAGAAGCCTAGTCTGACTTCTGAGTCTTCTGACTTCTTTGCTTACTCTAAAAGCTTTAAACGCTTTTAATCACCTCACCTCTGCCAAGTTCCAACGCTCTTTTCTTCTTATCATCAATTCATACTACGCGAATTAACCTAATTAAGCTTCAGCTTATACAAAGTTTATCTCCAGAAGCTCCAATAACCTAATTATCCTCTCGATTTAGATAATGCGCAGATTTGGCATTCTTAATTAGACCATGTATATAGAAAACATGGGAATTACAAAGCAAATTTACCTAAAAAGATAAAAGAAGTAAAGTATTTACCAAATTGCCAGGTTTTAGGTTAAAATTTTGATTGTTTGATAATTACCTTTTTCTTTTAAATAAAATTTTATTTGAAGTTTCAATTAAGTTTAGGGAATTTTACTCTCACCAATTAAACCTTAATTTTAAAATTGATATAAATTAATTTAAATTATAATATATTTTTTAAATATTGTTTTACGTCATAAGTCGCTTCATCCTAAGTGCAATAGATAAACTCTATATATGAACAAATTCAAACGATGAAATCATTCAATTGGACTTTCAAATGATGTATATGAAATCAGTAATTATGAAGGTTTTTATATTTCCTTTGTTATCATGATTATAAATACAAGCTTAAAGTTAGATTGATGTAAGATCTGGAAAAGGCTCTTTGCCGGTTGATGAATTTGAGAGAAGCAAATCACCAACCTAAGACTATTACTGACGGAGTTTGAGTGGTGCACAGCGCAAACTCGTGCCGGAAATTTCTTGGATACAATACACGTTCGTTCTTGACAAGTAATTGGAACCATCAAACTACCGCACTTCACATCTGGTGCGGGTGCCCGATCCGGAGGGTTTCAATTATGATTATGATTATAATCAGAATAAATAAATAAATCGTCCCCAAGAATCGGGTAGAAATTGCAAAGTCGTATTCGCTTTCAAAAATTATCAATAGTATTAGTTACGACAGGTCACAACCTAACTAAATTGCTAACTACTAACAATTAATGGGTTGTCCTAACTAACAAGTTAGTATTAAACCCACACCATATACAAATTGAAAAGATGATTGTAAGATAAAGTATTTTAGAAGGGGGAGTTACTTTCTTATTTCTCAAGAGTTGTAGTGGTCGACATCAAAACCTCGCCCATGTGGCTCCACAAGATGCACGCTCGTATTCTATTCTCAAAGCATACGCTACACATTATTATTATTATTATTATTACTCATTGGTTGAATTAATTGTTTTGTCTGAGTAAATCTCAATAATGTGTCCGATTACCATCTTAGTTACATTGAAAATACTTAGTTTAAAAAGGTTCAATGCGTTGATTTTAATAATCTGCATAACAAATGCCCACCGAACAACAAAACCTAACGAACCACCTGCTGCCATTTTCCTATTTTATGTTTTTATTACCATTTTACTATTCTAAATTTTTAATATAATTTTCTTATTAATATGCATGTTCACTCTGCTTTTTCAATAATGACGTGTACAAAACAGTGACCCTGCAAAAGATAACTGAAGATTCCGCGAGGTAATTACTTTTAAAAGAAGAAAAGAAATTGTCTTCTTGTCATTGCTTTTGTTTTCATTTTTCTCACCCAAGTAAATTTAACAAATTCACCTCACACACGACACAACACAACACAACCATCTCTCTATAACGCTCAAGTGAATTCACCTTCTTAACTTGCTATATTTTCTTTTTCTGTTTTTGGTGGGCTCAACTTCCAACTATCACCATGCCAGCGACCTCCGGAGATGTCGCCGAAACTAGGACGGTTAGAGACAATGAAGTTGGTGAAGACGAAAAGCGCCTTAGGATTATTGGTGAAGGTGACCGGTTGAACTATGGTGCAAACCGGTGGCCCAGACAAGAGACTTCGGCTTTGTTGAAGATTAGGTCCGATATGGATGCAGTGTTTCGGGACTCAAGTCACAAAGGTCCATTATGGGAAGAGGTGTCCAGGTGCTTAAATTCTTTCGCTTTCTATATCTGGAGCTAGCTAAGCTAACCCTTTCTTTTTGGGTTATAGCGAATATATGTATATATAAATTTTATGACGCTTTCTGTTTAAGGAGAGTTCTTGCATGGAGATCTGTGTAATGAAAATCTGACAGAATTTGAGCTTCTTTAATTATGGGATCTTTCATGCTCTTGTATACCGGTGTAAGACGCAGACATTCAGTAGTTTCTTTTGTTTCTGGGATGCATATAAAAAGTAGCATTGATCAAGAGAGTCAAGTTGTTAAAGGATTTGAATTTAGCAGCCTTTTTTTTTTTTGTAAGCGGTTCAATTTTGATGCTTTGCGAAGATAATCGTATGAAATTTTGTTTCTTTAGTGTAACTGTTTTGTTTCCATTTGTAGTTTTCCTCCTTATAACCTAATAAATGTTTAGTGCTTTCAACACTATTAGCTTTTCTTCTGTCACCTTGGGCTCGTTAATAGCTTGTTTCCTCTTTGCCTTTGTTTTGTTATATGTTCATCTTTATTAATGTTTTAGTTGGATTAACCTTTTACTTTGGAGTTTATTTTTATGTGTGGATCCTCAAAGCCATAGCTCTCGCCATTTGTGTTTAGCTTTTTCTTTTTCAATTAGGATGAGATGAGATATGGATTCTTTTTCTCAGGAAATTAACTGAGCTTGGTTATAGCCGAAGTGCCAAGAAATGCAAGGAGAAATTCGAGAACGTGTACAAGTACCACAAGCGAACCAAAGGAGGTCGAACGGGTAAATCTGAGGGCAAAACGTATCGATTTTTCGATCAATTGCAAGCCTTTGAAAGTCATAATTCACCGCTGTCGTCGTCAACTGCCGCATTACCATCATGGGTCAGTCCTCCCGACGCCTCCCATGTTATTATTCCAGTGACTACAACCCCGATAAGCGTTATCTGCCAAAACACTGTTACACCAACAACAAACCCTACAACTGCTCTACCATTATCTTCTTCACAACCAATTAACTATTCTCACAATTCTCTACCTTCCACCCTTCAAAACCTGTCTTCTCATTTGTTTTCCAGTTCTACATCATCTTCCACGGCCTCGGAGGAGGAAGTGGAAGGTAGTCGAAAGAGGAAGAGAAATTGGAAAGAATTCTTTCAGGGACTTACAAAGGATGTGCTGAGAAAACAAGAAGAATTGCAAAGGAGATTCCTGGAAACAATCGACAAGCATGATCAAGAGAGAATGGTAAGAGAAGAAGCTTGGAAAATACAAGAGATGGCCAGGATAAATAGAGAGCATAATATTTTGATCCAAGAAAGGTCTGCTGCTGCAGCGAAAGATGCAGCAGTTCTTGCATTCTTGCAGAAGATCTCTGGGCAGCAAGCTCCGCAGATACAAGAAAATCCTAAGCCTTTGTTAAAGCCAGCACCACCGCAACCGCCGCCGCCTGCTGCAGCTCCATTAGTACCATTAACGAACTTGAATCCTCCAAAAGAGGATAACGAAGATAGTAATGATGTTTTATCAAGCTCTTCTAGATGGCCAAGAGCTGAAGTTCAAGCTCTAATTAGACTTAGAACCAATCTGGAGACCAAATATCAAGAAAATGGACCAAAAGGGCCACTTTGGGAGGAAGTTTCGGCTGGAATGCAAAGGCTCGGATACAACAGGAGTTCAAAGAAATGCAAAGAGAAGTGGGAGAACATAAACAAGTACTTCAAGAAAGTGAAGGAAAGCAATAAGAAAAGGCCCGAAGATTCAAAGACCTGCCCTTATTTTCACCAACTCGATGCTCTATACAAAGACAAGGGTAATATTGAGGGTTCGGTAAACTATGGCCATGCCGTGAATTCCATAAGCCCAATGGAGCCATTAATGGTCCGTCCAGAGAGGCAGTGGCCTCTGCAAAAGGAAAATCAGTTAGAGACAGTACCAGAAGATAGGGAAAGAGAGAAAATTGAAGAAAATGTTGAAGAAACAATGGAAGTAGAGCAAGAAGATGATGTAGAAACTGAGGAAGAAGATGAGGCAGGTGGGTTGGTGGAAAACAAACCAGAGACAACGGGCAATGCTAAGTGAGATGGAAAAAGAAAGGAAGCATTTTTTCTGTAAAATGGTTAAAACGCAGTCTTTAACTGAGCCAAATACGAACAGCGAGCAAGGGGTGCTACCAATGGCCTTCCACCTCCTGATAGATCTTCTGGAGTTGGAGTACTTTGGTTAATCATTTTGTTCAGGCTCCAATTGCCATGAACTGAGTTCCACTTTAATTTATGAAATCCAATCTATGGTGGGATAACACCCTTTTCTTCTTTTCTTTTCTCACTTTGCTTTACTCTGTAATTTTATAAATTAGTTACAAATTTGATAGGAACGAACGCAACTCAGGAGAAAGAGCTGAGAATGGGTTTCTTTGTTTTTTTCCTTAACATTTTAATCAATTGTACTACCTGTCAATAGAGAGGACGAAACAAAATAAACTTTGGAATTACTGCATCTTTTCAACGGTTCCAATTGATTTGGAAGTGTAACATTTCTTCTTCTTCCTGTATGTATGCTATAAGCCACCCAAGAAAATAAAACCGACAACATATGATATGCGGGAGAAGCAAAAGAAACGATAGCTTAGTATGGGGAGGACAACGAGGAAACAATTTAAGAAAAGGGCCCTCTCCTAACCTAACATGCCAACATCACATTCACATGAAGTTCCTTACAAAGAGGGTCCTTCCCAAAGGAATCTTCTAATCTTCAATTAATGCTCTATGGAATTTCTTAAGGTATCCCCATGTTTTGACCTCCCACTCTACTCATTATTCCTTTGTCCAGAAATTTCGTGTGACATTATACATATGCACTTCATGTTCTTCTTATTTAATTCCTTTTGATGATTTGTTTATCAAGGCATTGGGGTGTTGTCGTTGTAGGTTCTTTGGCAGTGTCATTAGGATATTTCAGTGGTGATCATGTAAAAGGCCTGTTATAGGAAATTAAGATTCAGAAAGCTGCTGTAGCTATCATGTGGTGATGATGTAAAAGGCCTGTTATAGGAAATTAAGATTCAGAAAGCTGGTGTAGCTATCACGTGGTGATGATGTAAAAGGCCTGTTGTAGGAAATTAAGATTCAGAAAGCTGCTGTAGCTATCATGTGGTGATGATGTAAAAGGCCTGTTATAGAGAATTCTTATGTATCTCTATCCTCTCTGCAATGTCTTGACGAGGGAAGTGTTGGATAAGGTTTATACGGAACTCACCCACTTCCTTTCACCTACCACCTCAAACATCCGGTTCCTGTTTTTTAGGTGTTGTTTGGTGGGTACGAGGAGAGAGGAATGAGTATGGAATGAAAAATAAAGCTTGGTAAGAGGTAATGATTATTTTGCTTCTACTTTCATTCCTTACTTTGAGACATTGCTCCATTCCTCTCATAATTGAGAGGAATGAGAGTCATTCCTACTTTCTTAGCTTTGCTTAATGCTTAATGCTTAGTAAGGGTTGGTATTCTTTAACTAATATTATAATTAATTAATTAATTACAATATAATTAATTAAAATATAATTAATTCATTAATTAAAATATTGAAACCAATTAATTAATTACAATATTTTAATTAATTAAAATATTTTAATTAATTAAAATATAATTAATTAATTAAAATATAATTAATTAAAATAATATAATTAATTAAAATATAATTAATTAATTAATTACAATATAATTAATTAAAATATAATTCATTCATTAATTAAAATATTGTAATTAATTAAGATATAATTCATTCATTAATTAAAATATAATTCATTTTGTAATTAATTAATTACAATATTTTTTTATAAACCAACTAGTATCAATGGTAATGATAATCATTCCTTCCTCTTAACTAACCGTCATAATTGTAACGATAATATTCATTCTCATTCTTATTACCATTACTTCATACTAACCAACCGCACCCTTAATTTTCTCCTTCAAGAAAGATCAGGATTGACTAGTCAAGGTCTCCACTTCCTTATCAGGATAGATACATAAACATGTTTTATTTCCAACTTCAATGAAATAACAGTGCAATACCATCTTCCATGGAACTTCAGTTTTGTATGTTTTTCTAGCGGGCTTATGTCAGTGTCTGATACATTAAACGAAGCTCGTCTCGACCCTGATCTAAAATTCCTAATGTACGTGATTAAAGGTCTTTCAATCTTTTTCTCGAATTAGGATTCAAACTTATCAAATTTTTATGGTCTCATATCCAACCCAAATATAGTAGCCAATCAAAGGGGACTTTCCTAGAAATTGGTTCTTAAGGATCGTACATGTTTAAATACATAATGTTTTCAACTCTCAAAATTAAAGGTGATGAGTTCTACACATAAAAAAAGTTAATAAAGTACAAGAATCGTTGTCATGATCATGAATAAGAATCATTCGAAGCCATCATTTTCTTGAATGATGGGGTACTGAAATCTGCAAATTTTCTTAAAACTATCTGTAATACGAGTCAGAAAAAGATTTGAATTAAAAATGGGACATCACTTTTGATTAATCTAGAATATCAACAACAACAATCTGCAGAATTTACTGATTAAAACAATGATTCTGTACCAACAAATTAAACAAGCTCAGAACATCTTATGTGACACTTGACATGAATTTCCAAGGTTTGTTTCCCTTGGTATGAAAAAAGAACAAGATGTAAAGATCGCAATCTTTACTGATTGAAAGGTTTAGTTCACTCTCTTGCAGTCCAAACGA
>JAOTIZ010000006.1:13988341-14010588 GCA_027123425.1 Erythroxylum panamense | reverse complement strand
TTAAGAGGAAGTTAGTATTTGAAAGGAAGAAACCTCAACTACAACCTCCTTCTAGACTGGCAGAAGAACATAAGAAGTTGAAAAACAGTCAGAAAAAGAATACTTCATCTGATGTTCAACGGAAGATAAAGTCAGTTGAACACATATCAACACATTATAATCCTTCTCAACCTATCAGAAAGGAGGATTTGAAAATAAAGGTGATTGAAGAATCGGTACCTGTTTAAAGTAGAAGCTCAATCATTATAAGAGAACCTTTGAAAAGATTAATCAAGGTACAAATCAAACCTATATTGATCAATAATCGATAACTACATCTTTTAAATTATAAATAAAGAAGATATATGGTATTCTGCGAGATGAAAAGTCAGAACCATATCCACTGATGATGTCCAAGGATCAATATACTATTTACCCAATCAAAAACAGAACATTGATCAAGATTGTGCCAGATATACAACCGAGATCTTCAAACATTGTACGAAATAAAGACAAAGGGAAAAAGAAGATGTTCCCTGAAGGAAATAAAGATGATCTTACAGAAGATAAGATACAAGCAATTGTGAAGAACATAGATGAGGCATGCAGTGCAGCTCAACCTAGAGAATCTATGTATCACATCATATTTCAAATCCATCAGGAAGTCAGAGTGAATGCTTCTCCACAGATGCAACTTTCCAGGTAGTTGGTAGAGTGACAAAAGGACAGTACAGAACTATCAGGGTTGAAGGTATCAGTTTCAACTTAGAGACCTTTATGCATCTAATCATGCATTCTAGACCTTTGAGTTTTATATCTTCAATTAAAGAAGTACTACACCTTCTTGAAAAACCAGTTTCAAAACTACCTAGACCTGATGATCTTGATCTCCCAGAAGGAAAACAATCTTTCAAACCTCTTGTTATCAAAATCATCGAATTAGATGTTTTACCTTCAGAAATACCTGTTGCTACAAACTTCCATTCACCAAGTACACCTCAACAAGATCCTACTATTGTGTTGGAAGAAGTTAGTCACACACAGTAGAGAATTCAGGAAGCCTTAGTAAAGAAAATTGAAGAAATTCATACTAAGGTTGATGATTTGAGTGACCCAGTGGGTGATCTTCATGAGGAAGTAACTTATTTACGAGTTTCTATTGAAGAAGACCTCAAGTTGATCCGCACTGATATGCAACGAATGTTTTCTGAAATCCTGAAGCATCTTCGGTAAAGTTTTTGATTAATAACAAGTAGGGGGAGAAGAACAGAAGCAGAAGAAAGATAGCATATGGGGAGACCAGAGATAAGAAAAGAAGATAGTATCAACAACAAGTTTTTTTTTGTCATATGTGTATCTCATATATGCATGTGCATTTCTTTTGTTGTTGTTGTCTTATTCGTTATCTAAATAATATTCGATTTTTCACTTTTATCTTTCTAAAATTATGATTATTTGTTATCATAAGAAAGGGGGAGATTGTTAAGTCCAGAAGACTTCACGACTATTAATTTTGGTGACAATCAAATAATAATAATATTAGAAATAAATGAACTGTTTTGATAAGTATGTTAAGCGTGTGAAAGAAGCAAAATACATAAGAAGCAAAAAAACAAAAGAAACAAAAATACAAAAGAACCAAAAAACACAGAAGAAGTGAAAAATACAGAAGAAGCAAAAACACAGAAGAAGCGAAAAACACAGAAGAAGCAAAACACAGACAATACAGAGATAAAGTTACTCTAGTACGTTGGACAGTTAGTTAGTTAGAGTTAGTTACATAACTCAACTAAGTAACGGTTTCTACAAGAAACAAGAAGCAGCTATCAAAAAACAGCTGGAGAGTTAGGCTATAAATACTAGTCGTAGTCGAAGACTGAATAACTTTTCAACTTTGAACTTTTAACTTTCAAGTTTTTACTTACAAAGAAAAATTTTGTATTCAAAGTGCGATACAAGAGAGCAAACTCTCCTATAACAAAAAGTTCACAATATTTTTCTAGTGAGAGAAAGAAAAGGCTAAGAGTCTGGAGAGGCTAAGATAGCAGAAAGAATACTTTGTGTAAGAGACCTGAAGAGGCTCTGGAAGGGAAGAAAAGAATATTTGTAAAATTGAAGAAGTATAGTGAAATCTTAGAACAAACTCTAAGGACTGGACGTAGCCCAAGGTTTGGGGTGAACCAGTATAAAATCGCAGCGTATATCTTCTAACTTTACACTTTAATTTTTTCTTGTTGTTAAACAAGTGTATAGAAGTTATTTACGATTGAAATACATAGCTACTTTAGTATAACATTCTTGGTATTCATTTGATAGTTGAAAAAGTTCTTTTCAAGAAATATCAAAAGTTTTTGTATTCTCGAAAAGTTTACACAATTCAACCCCCCTTCTTGTGTATTTCATATACTTTACGTGAATTCTATATTAACAAGTGATTTACTTCAGGATTTGCTAGCTAGAAACCTAAAAAATTCCAACTTCTACCTAGGAAATTCCATCTTAGGTTTTTCAACTATTCTGGCATCTTTCAAACTAGATTTTCATTCCTCCTACACATATTTTGTAATTTCTAGACAAATCTTACATTTTTGACGTGGTTTTACAAGATTTTGTAGTGATTTTAACTCTCTACATTTTTGGGTGTATTTGGTTGATTTTGTTGTGTTCTTTGTTTATTTTGCAGGCATAAACTTATTTATGGCACCAACAATCAAACAAACTGTTTAACGCTCACAACTGAAGTGAAAAGCACAAGTGTTTGGGAGAGGTGAGCATGATAAGGTTATAGATTTTGAAACTCCTTTTCAATTTATTCAGAAGACAAAGGTATTCGATTGCAAACTTTTTGCTCTAGGGTTGTTTATGCTCCTAGATATTTTGATTTAGACAATCTAAGGGTTGTAAGACAAGGTTGAGAATTTGAGCATAAAATTCTATAGTTTATTATGTTTTATTGTTTATAAAGAGTTAACCCTTGATTTTTATAATACCTTACAAATTGCATCGTAGGATTTGACTGAATTTTGATTTTGATTGCGAGGTTAACCATATCATTTGAATTATGATGTTTTAGCCAAAATTGTAGGATTTTCTTAGTTGAACATAATTGAAAATCATGCCAATTTTCATGTTAAGAGATATTAGAAAATTTAACTTTGTTATATAACTTTAATGTTCAAAATACTTATAATAATGTCATTCTTACTCTTGGACATATGATACTGCATAAGTTATGTGCCAGACTGTTTTTGATAAATCGTAAAGTAACAAATTTTCTATTAAAGAACTATTCATTTTATGTTGTGTGGACAATAATGTAAAAGTTTGCATAATCACCCATATTTTTCAATCTTTAACTATTTCTCTAAAAAATAAAAGTAATTTTCTTAGCATAGGATATATTATTACTACTCTTGTTGCTCACTATGGTGTTAATGTTGAAGGACTTACTATTGTTTTTCCTATTTTTTTAAATGATACTCACTTAAGGTGAGCTGAAATCTTAGCGATTGATCATATGAACTCTGAGATGTCAATTCCAAAACTTATGCTAGACATAGGACATAACAAGCTAGTTTTAGTTCTATACCACCACAACAACAAACTAAGGTGTTAACAAATGAAGACACAGAAGATGATAAAGAGGAAGACTAGGAGAAGGTCTTTAATTTGGTCTCTGATAACAACAAATTTTTGAAGGAGATCACTCATGAATAACAACGACAACTACGTGATATCAAGAAGATTTATAAGTACTTTGCTACTGAAGGTGTTCCAACTCCTTCACCAACACACCTTGATCTCCATAAGCGGTTTTGTGCTCTTAACCTTTGCTTTGTGTTATTTCTTGTCATTTTCTTTTTTATTTATGTGTTGATTGTTTTTCTTACATTGAGGACAATGTGTTGTCTAAGTATGGGCAAGATGCATCTCATATGTGTGAATTTTGCATATCATATTGTCTTAGTTGTTGATTAGGTTGACATTGTGTGAATATGTATTGCATGTGTGAATTGTGTCAATGGTAATAATTTGACGGAATTAGTTTAGTTTTAAACATGGTGGTTTAACTTGTAAAGACATATTGACTTGTAAATTTTATGTTTTAGGTACCGTGGTTGAATATGCATTTTAATTAGGATATGACATTCATTTTGTTCACTTTATGATATTTGTTATATACATTTATAGTCATAAGTCAATTGAATGAGTTAGCATCATTAGTAACCTTTTATAAGGCTGATTAACTAAAAAGAAATGAGTTAGGCTAAGAAATCAAAGAAAAAATGTGTTAAATAAATTGCCATTACGCTAACCTTTTTGAAAAAATTGGGTTGAGAATAGAGTTGGTAGCCAGTTAAGAATATGATATAGCTGAGTAACTGAAAGCCTTTACATTAAAATGTTTGTCTTCGTTTCAAAAGGCTATAATGAAATTTTAACCAAGTTAAATAATGAAAAAAAAATGTGGCTTAGGTAAGCAATTGGGAGACATTCATGATAAGTGTTTGCCTTCACATTAAAAGACTAGGTTAACATTAACAAAAATTTAAAAAACATGGTGTTTAGATAAATAAAACCTATTGATCTTTGAAAATAACAAAAATTTTCATGAAGAGATACTTAGTCATAATTGCATTTTTGTATTAATTACTAATTATAAATGTGTATGTATAAGTGCTATAGGTGAATGAACAGGATCTTAATGTTTTGATTAATATGTATACTCAATTCAAAGTGCTTAACCATGAAATGAATAGTTCAGTATGTTGGCACAAGTTGAATAATTGATGTTTATGGTTAAATTGATTCCATAAAGTTTGATGCCATTGTCTCGTTATTGCATGTTGCATAAATGTATTCTTATGTGTTTATGTTTGGATTGTTTTCTTGTGTTTTTGTTTTTATTTAAGGACAAGCAAAAGTTTGAGCTCGGGAATATTGATAGGTCTAGTTTATATAATGTTTTGATAGGTGTTTTAGAGTGTTTTTAGGTGTTTATTACATGATTATCGTATATATAAGCTTAGAATTGTGTTAATGTGAATGTTTGTATATATTCTAAGTGTTTGTTTGGTTTACAACATGATTACAATCTTAATATTATGTTTCTTAAGGTGTTTGATGTGCTTTTTAGAGTTGGAAATAAGATAATTGAAGAAAAAGGATGTTAGACGTGCATGGAGCCACAGGGGTAAGGTCACGATTGTGACTCCCATGTTATAGTGCAAGTATTTTCATCTATTCTAAAGTTTGAGGGTATTTTAGAATCGATTTAAGTAGAAAAACGCTAGTTAATACACTATTTAACAACATTAAACACACTAATAAATCTAAGAACCAACACACAAAAGTGGATCACACAAGGGAGATCAAAAAGAATGTCTAGGAATTCCAACTTTCCATATTAAGACCTAAATAGAGTTTTTCTTCTTTTCATTTAGTTATTTCATCAATCTTGATGTGTTATCTGAATTCCAAGATGTTTAACATGTTTATGAGTTTCTAAATTTCCGATTAGGGCTTATTCTGAATTTATTTTGTGACTTTGATTATTATTAATTTAATACATATTATGGTGTCGTGATAATTGTGTATACTTATACTTGATAATAAATTGAGAGAATGAGTCAAAGTAATCAGATTAGGTTGTGTAATGAGAGTTGGTAGTTTAATAAGTCTTGCAATTATCAAATTAACAATCATTTAAAAAGAGATCTGGTGTGAGAAATTAATTATCAAATAGATAATTTCAAATCTAATTGAAAATGTTAAGGAAAGTTTTATGAATCGAGTTACAATTTTGGAATTTCAGGATTCAATTAGGATTAATTGATTAAGTTTTGAGAGAGAGTAATCAATAAATTAGGAAATCTAGGATCAACACATAATTGGATTAATAATTGTTAAGGAAACAAAATAATGAAAGAATAAGTTCTAAGCATTTATCTTTGATCAAACCCTAAATCATTGGCAGTTTACTTGTTGTTTGCTTAATTGTTTTGTATTATTTGTTAGAGAAGTGTTCTAAAGGCAATCACCTTTAGCACTTATTGTACAAATTATTTTATGATTAATAAAGGCATTTTTCATTATTTCGATGTTCATACATTTATGGATTTGATGTTAATCTTAAATTGATTTAATGAAGTCCTTGATACAAAATATAGCATGTAGGAAATTATGATGAGATCATGATAATGAGATTCCTATCATGTGTAATTATATTAGTATCTAAACTTTCCCTAGTAATAGGATTAATGAGATGGGATATCATTAATTTGGATAGACTAACAAATGTTATACTCCTTGATTAGATCAAATAGCAAATCTCATAAACTGTAGACATTAGTTGTTTAGAGTTAACATGTGGATGCTTACTAAGGGTAGTAAGTACATTAGATTGACCTACTATGAAATAATCATATGGATATTTTATTCTAATGTCAACGATAGTTTCATCATAGCAATGGTGCAAGTATCCTTCGACTTGAGGTGCTCAAGGATATCTCGAATACTAATCCTGTGCTTTGACTCCATTAATCGGTACCTTTGAGGGGTTATTCATAAGGTGGTGATTGGGTATAACTTGAGGTATTCAGAGGTAGTTGAGTAGCCAATAAAGGATTTACCGCTTCTGATAGAAAGAGATGATACTCACAACCTCTTATCGGGGTCATTACTCGGGAATCTCTGACCATAGCAAATATGTGTTATAAAGAGAGTCTTCAATGATACATAGAGTAATGAGATCCTCAAGATAAGATCTAATATTACTTGAATTAGATGTGACGTAGTCAATTTAGTAGAAGTTGACACTTTGACCATACTCTGAACCAAATAGGGTATAGATGGTGAAAGGACGAATTACATAACAATATTTCGTATGAAAGGGTTCGTAGTCAAACCACTGACTTTTTGGTTAATTGGGGGTCATGACATATTACTAGATACTGCTATTAACTTACTTGAATTGAGTGTTAATTCAAGTGACTAACATAACCAGGAACCTAATGGGTCGCACACCTAGGAGATCCGAAGGATGAGTAAAATGGTCTTGAATGGTGATTCAAGATATGAGAGAGTGTTTCGAGATTATATCACAATGTGATCATGATAGAAACATTGCATGAAACAGATTATAAACAAGTGTTGTTGGCTGCTAATTTAGTCATTAACTTCCCAAAACTTCCATTAATGCATGTTATTTATGATCATTAACTTCTCATAACTTCCATTAATGCATGCTATTCATGACCATTAACTTCCCTTTAATGAAGGGGTTATGGAAAGCCAAAGAGGGGAGAAAATAATTATCATTTTTATGCATCTTTTGTAAGACACAAGAAGAAAGAAAAAAAGGTTCTTTCTTACACATACGCTTTTTTTTCTCTAACTCTCAAAAGAGTTCTTGTCTTCGCTAGCGCAAAGAAAGAATTCTAGCCATCTTCTAGTGAGGTTTCATCCTTCTATCTTCATGTGGACTTTCATTAGAGATGATCTACATTGATCGTTATGGTTTACGACAACCAAATGTGGAGAAGATTAAAGAATAAAGGAGATCGTCGGAAAGGTATGTAAATATCTTACATTTGATGTTTTTGTTTTCTATATCTATATGCATGAGTATATCTGGTTTTTTAGGTTTTGTTTTATTTTCTGCTGCATATATTTGATATATATTATGTATGAGATGCATGATCAGAACCTTATAGTATTATTAGAGACATCTTGTGACTTGTTAGATGTAGCATACATGACATATGAAAACTATTTTCATGGTTATGACAACTTAGAGCCCTATAATGTTTTATTCGAAATTAATTATAGAAAAATGTTTTTCATGAGTTTCTTTCACCAATCTATTCATAAGATGTACGTGAATGATTCAGCATGATTGAAAATATTTTTAATGTGATTAAAATATTTAATTTTGAATTTATAAGAACATGCATGAAATATGTTTTTCTGATGGGGCCTATGATGTAATAAGGTTACACATGACTTTCGTGGAATTTGATTCTTGAAAAATTATGTAAACATATTTAGGATGTGTTTATGCCTTTGTAATTTTTGTAGAATTATTAAAAGTGTTTTAATAATTTTATCAAACAATTTTTAGATCTGGACTGTTTTCTAGAAATTATATGATTATTTTGTTTGATATTTTTGTATGTTTATATTTCGGTTCCAGAACCTTAAAAATATTTTTTATGATAAAAATGTGTTAATTTGATATTTTATGCATGCATAAATGATTTTTCTCAAAATTTGATTTCCATAAAAATTTTAGAAGTCATATTTGTCGTTTTTAGTATCTTATCGGAGTTTTGGTGATCATAATAAATTTTGGGTGATTCCTAAATTATTTTGATTATCATGAAATGACATAGAGATGCTTCGAATGATAATTTGATGTTCTGAAAATTTTGGAAAATTATATAAATTAATTTTAGTCCAGCAATAGATTTTATAGTAAAACTAGAAAATTTGACATGTGTGACAAAATTGAAGTTATTTAATTTTGGACATCAAATAATTATTTTAAGGTAAATTAATTATGAAATAATTTATGGAATTAGAAATTCATGTTAATTATATTAATATTAATTCCAAATGAAATAATATACAATAGTAATTTTAGCCTAGTTAGTAAAAGGAAGATAGTAAATTTAAGTGTTGGATTGGGCTTAGATACAAGCGTTGGATTGGGCTTTTCATGTTAGGATTCATAAGATTTTACAACAAAAATGATGTGTTTAAATATATGCATTAGAGAATACATGGTTAGGAGAATGTGTGGGCTTACATGATGGATGGTTATAGGCTTAGGCCCAATTTGATTGGGTAGTCCATATTGTGCCATGTAGTTATAGTAACTATATATATATGAGTTATATGTATAAGATCATCTAAGTTAGATGAGATTTAGTCAAACCCCTCACTTAGAATATTAAAACTTGTACCTTCGTTTAATATGGTGAGAACTAAAGTCCTTTTAAAGTTAAGGTTGTTAGACAAACCCAAGCCCACTTTACACGGATATGTTCGAACCATAGAAATATGATTTTCGGATAAGTGGGTCGGTTTTAACTAGAAGTGTTAGTTTGTTGGACAAACCCAAGATTAACATGGACAGATGCGAAGTTGGGTAGTGTACATTAGATGTACATATGTCAAGAGATGATGGCCCCAATGAGTGTGCACACTTCAACAATTAATAACACTAGATTCAATATTTTCATTGGAGATGCAATTGGTATGATTGATACCCATTGGTTGAATTAAGGTGGCTTATTGGGCAAACCCAAGGTCATTCTTAGGGATATTAGATGTTGACCCATTACGAGAATTTCTCTACGAGTTCTCTCAGATTTATATTGAGGGTTATAAATTTGTGAAAAATAGTGGGAGCCATAATGCGTGTTATTAAAGTCCTTATAGACATCCATTTAAGTACATTCTAATTTTTCTCTCTTTGACCATTGCTATTGCATGAGTCAACACAATGAGTACTAATGTGAATCTAAGATCATTGATGGAAGCTAACAAGTTAACTGGACCAAACTTCCTTGACTGGCTCAGGAACTTGAGAATAGTTCTCAAGTCTTGGAAGCTTGGTTATGTCTTGGAAGAACCACTTCCTAATTCCCCTACTGCTGATGCCTCTGATGATGATCAGAGGGTATATAGGAAGCATCTTGATGATAACGTGATGGCTAGTTGTATTATGCTAGCTACTATATCACTGGAGCTGCAAAAGCAGCACGAGGCTATGGATGCTGATACTGTAGTCTATCATCTTAGGGAGCTCTTTGATGAGCAAGTAAGGTCCGAAAGGTTCGAGACTTCGTGATTGCTCTTCTGCTCCAAAATGGTTGAGTGGACATCTCCAGTGTAGTACACACTAAAGAAAAATGGCTACATTGAGCGTTTGACCTCCTTAAGTTTTCTTTTGGATCATGAATTAAGTATTAACTTAATTATGAAGGGTTTAACTGATAGTTACTCACAATTTGTGCCTAACTATCAGATGAACAATATATCCAGCACAATTCCCAAGCTGGTCAACATGCTCAAGGAAGTTGAGCAATATGTCCGCAAGGACAAGGTTATGATGCTAGTGGACTCTTCTAGTTTGAAGGAAAAGAGCTAAAAGAAGAAGAAGTCCGCAAGGCCTAAGGGAGGAGTCAAGAAAGCAAAGAAGTGTGCCTCAAAGGGAACTTACCTCCAATATGGAAAGGATGGCTACTAGAAGAGAAATTGCAAGGCCTATTTGGAGTCCTTAAAGCAGAAGAAGGCATCTGATGCCCCATCTACTTTAGGTATTTATGTTATTGATATTCATACTATTTTTTATAACAACATATGGGTATTAGATACCGGTTGTGGCTCACACATTTGTACTGATATACAGGGCCTCAGGAATAGTATATAACTCAACAAGGGAGAGTCAGACCTACGAGTGGGCAATGGAGCAAGAGTTGCTGCATTACTATAGGCACATATGTATTAACACTCCTTAGTAGGATTGTATTAGAATTAGACAATTATTTTTGTATTCCTGCTTTGACTAAAAATGTAATGTCCATTTCTAGTCATAATAAAGCTAGATTTCATTTAAATTTCTGTAACAATGGTTATTCAATTTATTTGAAGGAAATGTTATATGCTTTAGGTACATTATGCAATGGCATATACATATTGGATATATCTAATCTAGTTCTAAATATCAATAATAATAACAAAAGAATAAAACAATATAATGTGAAATCATCTTACTTATGGCATTGTCGCCCTAGCCATATAAGGGAGAGACGTATGTCTAAACTACACAAGTGTGGTAGTTTAGGGTCATTTGATTATGAATCATATGACACATACGAATCTTGCTTATTAAGCAAGATGACTAAGTTACCCTTTAAGGGAAAGGGTGAACGAGCTAGTGGACTTTTAGACCAGACCATATACTAATGTATATGGTCTGATGTCTATACATGCCAAAGGTGGTTTCGCATACTTTATTACCTTTATCGATGATTATTCTCAATATGAGTATATGTATCTTATGAGATACAAGTCTGAAGCCTTTGAAAGGTTCAAAGAATTCAGAAATGAAGTTGAGAAACAATTTGGGAGAAGTATTAAATCACCTTGATAGGAATTAACATGGTGAATACTTAAGTTAAGAGTTTTTGCATTATCTCAAGGATAATGGAATATTGTCCTAGTGGACTCCACCTTACACGCCATAACACAATGGTGTGGCTGAGAGGAGAAACCGAACCTTGTTAGACTTGGTGAGGTCTATGATGGATTTAGCAAATTTACCAAAATCTTTTTGGGGTTATGCATTCGAAACTTGTGTTTATGTATTAAACAGAGTCCTAGCCAAGCCTGTTAATATTATTGTATATGAGATATGGACTAAAAAGAAACCCTATCTTTCCAATATGAAAGTTTGGGGGTTGTCTTGCTTATATGAAGCGAATTCAGTCAGATAAGCTTGAAGCTAGATCTGACAAGTATTTGTTTGTAGGATATCCTAAAGAAACTATAGGATATCAGTTCTACCATGTTTCGGAACAAAACGTGTTTATTTCAAAACATGTGCTGTCTTTTTAGAGAATGACTTTCTTCTGAGAGAAGATAATGAGAGCAAAATTGAACTTGTGGAAGTTTAAGATGATCAAACAGACACAAATCAACTGCCCGGACCCGAGACTACTGTTTATGAAGAGAAAACAATAGTTCAACCTTTTGACACATAAGAAGTTCGTAAGTTAGGTAGGATACATCATGTTCCTGAGAGATACGAATTTCTCATAAATGAACTTAAGAAAAAGATGAGCCTACTACTTATGAAGAGGTTCTAAAGAGTTCAAAATCTGACAAATGGCTTCAAGTTATGAAATCCGAAATGGATTCTATGTATGAAAACCAACCCACCTGAATAGATAAAACCCATAGGGTGCAAATGAGTTTTCAAGAAGAAAAATGACATGGAGGGTAATGTAGTTACGCATAAAGCTAGGCTTGTAGCTAAATGTTATCGTCAAAAGTAAGGTGTTGACTATAACGAAACGTTTAGCCCAGTAGCTATGCTTAAATCCATTAGGATACTCCTAGCTATTACCACTCATTATGATTATGAGATATGACAAATGGATGTGAAGACAACTTTTCTTAATGGAAACCTAATTGAGGATGTATATATGACACAACCTGATGGTTTAATATCCATGAATGGAGAAAAGGTATGCAAGCTTCAAAAATCTATTTATGGATTGAAGCAAGCATCCAGGAGTTGGAATATCCGATTTGATGAGACAATCAAAGAGTTTGATTTCTCAAAAAATCTGGATGAACCGTGTGTGAGTAAGAAGGTTAGTGGGAGTGCAATAGTATTCCTTGTACTATATGTAGATGACATATTGCTAATAGGAAACGATGTCTCAACTTTGCAATCAGTCTAAATTTGGTTAGCTAAGAACTTCTCTATGAAAGACCTTAGAGAAGCAACTTATATTTTAGGGATAAGGATCTATAGAGATAGATCTAAGAGATTGCTTGGTCTTTCTCAGTCTACGTATATAGAGAAGATGTTAAAGAGGTTTAGCATGGAGCAGTCCAAGAGAGTTTATATTCCCATGATACATAGGATTACACTCTCTAAATCTATGTGTACAAAGACACAAGATAAGAGGACTCACATGAGTTTGATTCCCTATGCTTCGACTATAGGATCAATCATATACGCTATGTTATATACTAGACCCGATATATCATATGCCCTAAGTCTTACGAGCAGATACCAATCAGATCTTGACGAGGGTCATTAGATGGCTGTCAAGAATATCTTTAAGTAATTGAGAAGAACTAAAGATGTATTCTTGGTATATGGAGAAGGTGATCTTGTGGTAATCGGGTATACTGATGCTAGTTTCCAATATGATAAGGATGACTCTAGATCCTAGTCCAAATAAGTATTCAAACTGAATGGTGGTGTAGTCAGATGGAAAAGTTCCAAACAAAAGACTACTGCAGATTCGACGACAGAGGCAGAGTACATTATAGCTTCAGAAGCGGCAAAGAAAGTGGTTTGGATCAAGAAGTTCATCATGGAACTTGGTGCGGTTCTGAGCATCATTGACCCAGTGTAGTTGTATTGCAACAAAAATGGGGCTATAGCGTAGGCGAAGAAACTGAGGTCTTATCAGATTCTAAACATGTACTCAAGCACTACTATTTGATTAGAGAAATCACTGATAGAAATGATGTCAAGATAGAGAGAGTTCCCACCGATCAGAATATAGTTGATCCGTTGACTAAGCCTATTTTCTTAAAGAGTTTTGTGTCACATTTACACGCCTATGGTATTAGATATCAAGGCAATTGACTTTATTTCAAGTGAGAGTTTGTTAGAGAAGTACTATAAAGGCAATCACCTTTAGCACTTATTGTACAAATTATTTTATGATTAATAAAGATTTTCATTATTTCGGTGTTCATACATTTGTAGATTTGATATTGATCTTAAATTGATTTAATGAAGTCCTTAATACAAAACATAGCATGGAAGAAATCATGATGATATCATAATAATGAGATTCTTATCATGTGTAATTATGTTAGTATTTAAACTTTTTCTAGTTATAGAATTAATGAGATGGGATATCATTAATCCGGATAGACTAATACATGTTATACTCCTTGATTAGATCAAGTAGTAGATCTCATAAGTTGTAGACATAAGTTATTTAGAGCTAACATGTGGATGTTTATTAAGGGTAGTAAGTACATTTGATTGACCTACTATAAGACAATCATATGGGTATTCTATTCTAATGTCAATGATAGTTGGTGCAAGTATCCTTTGACTTGAGGTGCTAAGGATATCTCGGATACTGATCATGTACTTTGACTCTATTCATCGATGCTTTTCAGGGGTTACTCATAGAGTGATGATTGGGTACAATTTGAGGTATTTAAAGGTAACTGAGTAGCTTTTAAAGAATTCATCACTTCTTATAGAAGGAGATGATACGTATGACCACTTGTCGGGGTCATTACTCAGGAGTATCTGGCTAGAGATACAAGAGAGTATTTCGGGATTGTATCGGAATGTGATCGTGGTAGAAAATGTCGCATGGAATGGATTAAAAACAAGTATTATTGGCTGCCAATTTGGTCATTAACTTCTCAAAACTTCCATTAATGCATGCTATTCATGGTTATTAACTTCCCGTAACTTTCACTAATGCATGCTATTTTAACTTCCCATTAATGATGGGGTTTATGGGAGGCCAAAGAGGGCAGAAAATAATTATCATTTTCGTGCATCTTATGTAAGACACAAGAAGAAAGGAAGAAATGTGTTTCTTTCTTACTCTAACTCTCACAAGAGTTCTTGTCTTTGCTAGCATAAAGAAAGAATTCTAGCCATCTTCTTGTGAGGTTTCATCTTTCTATCTTCATGTGGACTTTCATTAGATACGATCTATGTTGATCATTGTGGTTTATGACAACCCAACACAGAGAAGATTAAAGAACGAAGGAGATTGTCGGAAAGGTATGTAAATATCCTACATTTCATGTTTTTGTTTTCTATATCTATATGCATGAGTAGATCTAATTTTTGAGGTTTCGTTTGATTTTTCGTTGCGTATATTTGATATATATTATGTATGAGATGCATGATTGGAATCTTACATTATTAATTGTTTTAATTAGCAAAGTTAGGTTCAAATTGTTTTATCTAATTGCTTGTGGAAACGATAACTTTATAAGCTACAAGATACGATTCGTATACTTACAATATATTAAGGGTTTTATTAGATATAAAACTTGGTCAACAAAATGCACATCCTAAGGTGATATGGCACAATTTGAACTAGATCAAACATGTGCAACCACTTGCTTTGCACAAATTGTGATATGGCACAATTTGAAAGTGCTCTCTTACCTGGTGATAGGTCTGCGGACGAGAGGAACAGCAGGGGCTTTCTTTCAATGATCTGAAAAGGATCAACGAATGCTTCATTCAGCAGTTAACTGGGGAAATCAGGCTTCACCTATGTATGCATAAACACAGAGCTTCTGTAAGCAACCAAACAAAAGACATATGGGGCATTTTATAAATTACAAATGTGTGATCGCCCATTTAAAAGCAGTAGGTAGGTTATATAAAATTCGTGTTATGCTTCTTGTAAATAGTTTGGTTTAAAATTTGCAGTCGCTCTAACAAAATAAAAATTTACAAAATTACCGAAGTATTCTTCCTCTTCATAGGCCCTCGATATTTATTTAATTGGCGAGTTTCATTATCTATCAAGTAGACAAAACATTTTATTTTTATTTTTAATAATATTTATCACAGCTGCCTAATTTTTTCTTTTTATTTCTTACACCAAATAATCAAACGGATAGACAAACAGGAGAAGAAGAGCAATGGCGACTGAAGAAGAGAGTGCGGTCAAGGAACCATTGGATCTTATCAGACTTAGTCTGGACGAGCGTATCTACGTCAAGCTTCGCTCCGACCGTGAGCTTCGTGGCAAACTCCACGTCAGTTTACTCCTTTCTTAACACTTAGCATTATTCCATTTTTATTTTTATGTGTTTGCGAACTGCGAGAATTTTTTGGGTTGGATTCTGTTGGACTCCGTGTTCATATTTTCAGAAACCAATTTACGTTTTTTTTCCACAAGAAAGTCTCTTTTAATGAAAAAGAAATGAAAAGCAAAGGATTTGGGTATAAATCTACCTAGGATAGTGTTTCACTTACAAAATGCTTTTGAAATTGCCTTCTATTTCAACTTATACCATTTCAGATTAAGAGCCCCTTTGAAACAACTGATGGCAATGTGTGGTTTGGTACATTTGTTGAGGGAGAGCTTATGGGTAACGGGTTCCAAAAAGAGAGGGGGAAGATAAGTTATTGGTACTTAATTGTTAACACATTGTGTCTGGTATGGTTAGATATTTAAGTTTCCACCCAGAACAAACCTTGTTACTGGGCAGTCAGAGATTAGGGTTGCTTTCACTTGTTCATTTCTTAACGAATTCATGCTTTTCTGACCAGTCTTCTGCTCACCATAAACTTGACACTTGTAACTTTGTAAAGCAGCTACTGTTGTGGACTTAAGATTGTGGAACAAGATAGGTGTGTGCTCTGATTGCAGTTTGATCAGTGCTGTAGGTCCACAAAAGGTGCTATGATGAGCAGCTTTGGAATTTGTCATTCTCAAAAATGCTCTCCTCATTGCTCCCTAATTTTAGCTCTCATCAGTTTTTTATTTTGAATTTGGATATTATAATTGACAATAGATGGACTTCCAACTTTTCTATTTGGGTGATAAATCTAATATTTCTTAAACATTATGCTCCAACTTTTATTCATTTTGATACTAAGTTCTATTAATTTTTTCGAATTTGCAGGCTTATGATCAGCACCTAAATATGATCCTTGGTGATGTAGAAGAAACTGTTACTACTATTGAAATTGATGATGAAACTTATGAAGAAATAGTACGGGTATGCTGTAAATTATTCATTTCTCTGTATTTTTATCTGTTTATATGGACACTTAAAACTTGCAGGTTTCAGCAAATAATATTTAATTGTTGGAATTTGGAAGAGTTCTTAGTTTGGTTATTGTGGCTTGTGAAATTGTTTCATTCATCTCATTATTTGGAGGGTACTACCTTCATAGGACCTTTAATTTCTTGAAATGTAGGGCTTACCCTAGTTAATATCCTCTCTACTAGTTAACAATGAAGGCTTCAAAGGCTTTCTAGTTTATTGAATGGTTAAAGGCCTTCTAACGGTCTGTTTTTTTTAAAAAAAATGGACAAAGACTTCTAACAGTCAGTTTTTGTATGGAACGAGATTTCCCTTTGGATAGTTAACAAGCTTCTTGAAGGAATTGTGCCTGCAGATATTCTTGAATATAAAAAGTTAAGGTTTGCATTTTAGTATAATGGTTTTAAGTACACTATTGGACAATTCTAGATAATTGATAATTGCAAAGGATTGCCACCAAAATAGTAATCCATAAGTATTAGAATCTAATAATTACAGACAAATATGGAACTGCTTGATGCAAATGGATAGGCTATACTTCACATGATTGAGACCCAGATGATGGATTGCTCCTGCCTTAACCTGACCTGAATATGCACTAGCTGGTCAGTGGTGTTGCTAGATAGTAGATCAGTCTTATCATCGTTATATATTACCATAATTCTACCATTATAATGGTTAGAATAGTTAGTCAAAAGTTTCCACTACTCTGGAAGGATATTAAGAATATCACATTTCTCTTGTTTGAGCCTTGATTCAAGTATTCCAGAAAGGTAAGGTTTATTAACAAAAATGAAGTCTTTAACAGCCACTTGCTTGGTAGGAGCATTTAATCCCTTGATATTCCATGCAAATATTGTCATGAACCTAATTTAGTAGAGGATTGCCTTTTCTTCCTGTTAGATCTTCTTTTCCCCTGAATACTAAACTCCTCCTCAATCTGATGATTGGTAGCACTCATTTCACATATTAACATTTGCACCTTCTATGTTCCCAGACATTCCTCCATCTTTCGCCTTATTCAAATTAGCTTGGTTTGTAATGACTGGCGAGGTGTCCATCTTTGCATCTGTTGAATTATAATGGATAATATCTACACATTCAGTTACCAAAGACAAATTTTGACTTTCAACATTCATATCATCATCAGAACTGGGGCCATTATCCCCCTGGTTAGTAGCTTGATTGATTTCCATGAGTTCCTCATAATTTTCCGTTTTAAATAACTTGCCAGTAGGTCCTACCCAATTGTTTTGGTTTCCTTGCATGCGTTACCTTAACCTCATCTTCAACTAGCTCTAGGTTATGATTCAACCTCATTATTGGGATTTCTTCTGGTAGATCCTTGATTGTGTCTACTACAACACAAATTTTTGCGAAGTTTATGCGCTTGATCTTAACTGTAGCTTGATTAAGGTGCAACGTTTTCCCAACAAAACTTGCAATGTAGCTGAGACAACTTGTGGTCAGTACTCTAGAGGAAACCCAAATATGCATAGCCAGATAGGAATGTTAGCTAGCTTAATATCCTCTAGGTTGGTACCTGGACTCTAGATTTGGAATAAAGGTTTGTTAAATATGTGCCGAGGACCCTTTTTTAACACCTTCCTTGCATCTACATCATCTAAGAATTTAAAGAAGAAGACATCATCATTTTTTACTAGTATCTCAGAGAGGCCATGGTTTTTCTAGTTTGCAAATGCTAGGCCTTCATAGAATGGAAGGAGACTTATCATGAAATAAGCCAATGAGGGTGGAATTCCAACATGAAGTGCCCTCCTTTAGTGTCTTCAAAGGTGGGGTAATAATGGAATGATTGTCAAGTCTACTTGGAGGAGAGTAATGCAACTTAGAGTCAGAATTTGAATCTCCCACGACCTGTGTTCAGGTTTGTTTTGGGGGATCTAAGTTCACAGGTTGAGAAGCATGATTAGGAAGATTAGAACAACGGGTAGGAGGGTTAGGATTCAGAGTGTGTACTGGAGAGCCATTGTTGCTAGGGGCAGGAAGTGATGAAGAAAGAGGGAAGTGACGAAGAAAGAGGCGGAAGCTCTCCTGGTTACCTGCCATATTACCAAAAATAGTAAGGTGGTTGGTGGCCAGTGGACTGGAGGGAAAGCGAGCAGAAGAAGCACTAGAGCTTAGGCGAGAACAAATAGTTGAGCAAGAGACAGAGGGAACAACTTGCCAAGGAGATTGATCATGTGGAGAATCACAGGAGGTAGAGAGAAGCAAGAGATTATCTCTTCTGCAGTTCATATTAGGCTCCTTTTATTACTGATTCTAACGGGTTACAAAACCCTATATTGAGGATTCTATGTAAGTTTTCTTTAGAAGTTGGCATGACAACAATAGACAATTAGAACTAATTACTCAGGGTTTGAGTTTAATTCTACTTGTTTGCATACAAAAGAGAGATGATATATGAAAGGAAGCAAGTGTTTGTTACAAGTTCTTGAGGAAAAAAAAAAGTTCGCGAATAACTCTCTAGTTTGGAATAGCTAATTAATTTTACAGTATTTCAATACTTGTCTTATTATTTTCTTTGCATTATCATGATGATGGATATTGTTTAGAAATTCAATATTTCAAAATTCTAGTATTTTCATTATAGGATGATAGTTGTCAATTGTTTGTGGACATTTCGATTTGAAGTTAAGGATTAGAGATACATCTATAATTCATATATTGATTTTTGTTCACCACAACCTTTATGTGAACGATTCATTATATGTATATATTTTCCACTCTTTGTGTATTTGTATGTATAAAATGTAACTAGTTTGAGGTTCAGTAATTATAAATACTTATTTATAAATGCATGCTATAAAACTTCCCAATCTTAATATAGAATTGCTAAAAGTTTTTGGTTATCCAAAAAATATATAGATTTGTAGTAGAATTTTTTCTGAAAAATATGTGCACAGAGTGTGTGATTAGTTGGGTTATACAACTCAATTACTTTCGTGGACATTAAAGTAACTAAGACAATGTTTTCTAGAAACAAGTTGTAATTAAGTTGGCATGGTGAGGTTGGAGGCACAAAACTAATTATAGGATTCATAATTTTGAGGGAGAGAGAATTTGTAATTTGTCTTCCTGTTAAATGATGTCGTTTTGTACTTGGGATTGTTTGTTTTCTTCTTGCAACTTTACCACAATTGGGTCGTACTGGGCCTTTCACTAGTTCGGTAGACTAATCCATAGATTTGTCTTGATCCAGACTACAAGGCGCACAGTACCCTTTCTATTCGTTAGAGGAGATGGAGTCATATTGGTTTCTCCTCCGCTCAGGACAGCTTAATTTGGGGAAGTGTAATCTTTTGGAGATATCTCATATTTTCATGTTCGACATTGTGATACTACAACTGTATTTGTCAAATGTTAAAAGTTTAGTTCCGTGAGCTTAATGAGAATTTTGAACACCAAACCCTTACTTTTAGTTTTGGGTGCAGTTGACAGTACTCTTAAAAAAAGGTAGCTACCAAGTTTTCGCCCGTTACACTTTTGGCTATAGAAAATTTGGTATCTACCTTTTTTTCCCCCCTCACACTTATATTCTAAACCCTTTTTATCTGTTATGTATTATAACTCGTTGCACTTTAAAATATTTATTATAATTATTTAACATACAATAAATTTAAGAGAGATTTGGATTTGAACATAAGTTTTTATAATATTTAAGATTTAATTAAGCTGACTACACCATTTAGAAGATAGATGTGTATTTTAAATGTTTAGGAGTAAATTTATTGCTATTTTTATTTTATAGTATAGATATGTATAGTTTATGTATCAATATATAGATAATTATGTAAATGCATAAATAAAGTTTTAGTTCACATACATCAATTCAAAGTGTTTGAAAAAGAATTAACAGTATTTTTCAAAAAAAATGATTTAATCAAAATACTATAATTTTTTAACTAGTTCAATCTTAGATCAAAATGAAATGATATTATTAAATGCTAAAGTAGTATTCTTTTGTTTTTTTTTTGTTTAAAGGGAGAAAAACAATAGAGGTTACATAACAAGTCTGGGGAAGCAGATCTCTGATATATCCTAGTCAAGGAGGCGTTGGCATCCTATGGGTGTAGTAAAAAAAAAAGGTGAGACTAACAGTAGAATGATCTACGTGAGCAGCAAGCCAATCAGCACATCTGTTGCTCTCTCTGTAGACGTGACGATGAGCAACAGACCAATTTCTTCTGAGAAGCTCATGGACACAAGTGACAATGGGGTTGAGCGCTTGGCAATGATGATCCGAGGAAGAAATGAGATAGTGCACCGCGAGAGAATCCAGCTCTAGTTCTTCTCGACGGAAGCCTAGATCCAAGGCTAACGTAAGCCCGATATAAACTTCCCAGAGTTCAACAGACATCGTATCACACCAACCGAGGTTCTGGGAGAAACTGCTAGTATTCTTTTAACTTAGCGTGTAACGTTAACATATTCTTACGGTCATATTCTTAAAGGTTTCAAGTTCCACGAGTAGGTTACAGAAACTTGGTCTTTAAACATGTTCCCTTCTTCATCAAGCCTCAAAATAGGGATTACATTAGGTAGTTTTTTTTTTTTATCAATGTTTATTAGGACATAAAACCTTGCCTAAATGATTCTTGACGTTGCTATTGTAACCTCGTTAAAACAAAGAGGCTTCCCAACAAAACTAGAGAGGTAGCTTAGACCATATTTAGTTTAATATTCCAATGGAATATTGTAGATGTTAATCCAAGTAGGCCCTTATTTTTGTTTCAAAATTTTGAGCTAAATTCTCGATCTCTATTTATGTTAAAAAAGGGTCTAGAGTTGAAAAGTCAAGAATCAGACTTAATATGCCTATGATTTCAGAAGGGAGAATCAAATTTGAACAAGAATAAGTTATCTTTTGTGATTAAAAATTCTCTCAACCTAAAGGTTTTCCAATGACGTTGTGACCAACTATTTATAACTAGAAACGGAGGCCTTTTCCTTAGAATAGATTGATGAGAGCTTCATTCCACTTTTGAGCACCATCCTTGAGAACATAAGGTGGATGAGCTACTAAGTGCTTGCCACATAAAGACAAATAGAGATTAGGAGGTTGGGAAGAGTCTCCTAAGACTTACGCAACGTTTAGTTGATGTCTCTGTTGGTGGAGACAGATGATAGGGACATAAAAGTTCTGTGCCTGATAGTATTTATTTGTTGTCCTAACCTATTTTTGTTTCGACTCCAAGGCATAGGGATAGAAATTTTTTCTTTCTTCCAAGAGTGTGGTACTAGATTTCTTGTTCCGGAGACAGAAATAAAACATATAAGCAACTTCCAGAAATACTCATCCTCCAACATAAGTAATTTTTTATTCTTAATTATATTGTTAAACTCATCATCATCATCATCATCATCATCATACGAAATTAATTATATTATTATTATTATTATTATTATTACTCTTATCATCATCATCATCATCATCATTATTATTATCAATTATTAATTATTACTCTTATTATTTTTCTTTTTATTATTAATTTTATTCTATGAAATTAATTATCTTATTATTATTATTATTAATTATTGTTATTATTATTATTATGTATTTATTATTATAAATTTTGTAATTATTATTATTATTATTATTAATTATTGCTATTGTTGTTATTATTAATTATTATTATAAATTTTGTACTTATTATTATTAT
>JAOTIZ010000006.1:13976990-13988241 GCA_027123425.1 Erythroxylum panamense | reverse complement strand
CTCTCGCATGCGGACGGGCTGAGGAGAGCGTGGATTGGGCTTGGGCTTGACATAGCCATTAGGTAGGAGATTGGTCTTTGAAGAACGGACCGATCGGCCCACGGGTCGTGATGACTGAGTCCGGGCCCAACACGGCCGACCCAACCAGCACTAATAGATATAGATCTCTCCTATAGTTTAAAAAAATTTAGAAAACTCTCGTGATCTTAAAAATTCTTGAAAAAAATTTATTAGAGTTCTTAATTTTCTAAAAAGCTTCTTTTAGATTTTGGTTAAAAATAATGATAAAATATAAGCAACATAAACATCACATATAGATCAATCAAATGTTGCTTACATGATGATGATCCAACCTAACTATTAAATTCAAACTAACCTAATTAAATCAGATCTAAACTATTAATTTTTATAATTATCTTACAAGTCAGGTTTAACAGTAGAGATAAGTTACTATGTTAGTAATATTTAATTAGTCTATATATGATGTTTACACCACATATGTTTCATCATCAATTTTTGAGTAAAGTCTAAGAGATGGGATTTTTCCATAAATTTAAAAATTAGAATAAGTTTTTTTCCTAAAATTTCTTAAGCCACAAGGGAGGTTTATGTCTTGCACCCTTACATAATAAAAGGGCATAGTTCAGTAAAGAAGGGTTCTTTTTTGTTTTTAAAAGTTTAAAATCAATTGTTGTTGTGCCCAAAATAAGTTCTAACAATACCTTTGCTATCCTACTCGCAAGTATACGGGGTAATTATAGTTGATTGCCTAAGATTGTCTCCCACAGAGGTGAAATTGGTTCACTTAGATTAATCTTGAACAAAAATAAAAACAAATACAATCCTAAACATTCTATCTTGATTTGTTGAGTGAAGGTTTTAAAGAAAATCACAAAATTAAACAAAAAAGTAAAATGATTCAATTGGAAGAAAAAACAAATATATTAATCGAAGTGGAAAACTCTTGAGAATTAATTTAACTTATTTAGTCTCCTATACATGACTAAGGGGAAATGATGGATAATTGTCTTACTAAAATTACATAAAATTAATTCAAATAACAAACTAGTCTCCCTTTCGTAGTCGACAAGTTTATCATCCAAATTAATTATTAAACCTAACTAATAATTAACACTTAGGTTGATATATTTCTAATTCTCAACCTAAGTGTCTATAGTTCCTCGTTCTATATTAAACTTCTTCTCTTGATACTTTGTTTATTACCAAAATGACGCAAAGTTTGGTCATTCTATTACATCCATTCAGTTCAAAAACTATAACAAACATAAGACAACAACATAGTTCCTCAATCATGCATATTCAACTAAAATAGCTACATTAATCCTCTGAAAAAAGAGATCAGTCCATCACGAAAATAACAAGATTCATCATATTCAAATACTTCAATCCCATCTTTATTAGTATAAGAGAAGTATTTAAGCAATAAACTAAGTAAATAACCAAATGAACTATCAAAAGATAACATAGTATGAGTCTATCAACTAACAGAGGAGTAAGTTCAGTAAAACAATAGAGAAATAATTAAAAAATGAGCAAACAAGAGTTTAGATGACGAAGTTGCAGTGATCTTCTTCTGTTCTCAAGCTCTTTGCATTGGCTCTTGCCTTATGCTTTTTCTTGGTTCTCAGCCAGATGCTCGACTGCTTATGCTCTACTATTCTTCTTATGCACCGCACCTGACTGGTCTCTGCTTTCTCTCCTCTCTTCTTCACTTTCTTTCTTTCTCTTTGTTTTTGTCTATGAATGAGTCTACGTGTAGAATGTGGAATGAGAGAATGATAGAATTTGTGTATGTTTTGCTGCCACCCTCTATTCTTTCTATTTATCCTCAGAGTCTAGATTTAGGGTTGATTTCATCTGCGCCGTCAAAACCCTGCACGCGTGACACGTTACCATAAAAAATGCATGTAGAAGAACTTGCACGGGGGTGACTAGATAAGTCACCACCGTGACTAACACTTGAGTCACCATTTTTTTGACCCAAAATTTATGTTACCTTTCAAAACATTCCCCTCAACCTTTATGCAACATTCATGACCACTTTCACTCAATTCATCCACATTTGGATTAAAAATGCAAGAATTTGTAACCAAAATCAAGATATGAATGCAAAAAAAATCAATAGAAATTAGACACAACAATTACCCAATGTGTCAATTACATGCCATTTGTGCAGCACCTCATTACTATAGAGTATATACCAGAATATCCTAAGGACAACCTAGCACATAACCTATAATAATGGCATGCTAAAGCAATCACATCTCTAACTTAATCATGGCATTAACATTCCAAGCATAAATATCACAATATTTAAAAACCCAAAATTTTCTGATTTCATTTCATAAAACTGAATATGTACATTGTAGCTTTACAAAACATCTACGTGTTTACATTATCAAAACTAATTAGAGTTTACATCTCTATATACCTAACACACTACATATATGAGGAATTATACAAAAATTTTATCTAAGTCCTTCAGTTTGAGTTGATCGACCTTTGAGTAATGTCTTCTATCCAAAATCAATGCTAGCTCTCTTCTAATTTGACTTAAAAGCTATATTGTCTATCTCGAGCCTGAAATGTCAACATTGCAATTTTGGTGAGTTTTCCAAACTCAGTGAGTTAACCATCCTCGAGGGTTCACCCAAATCATATAACACGTCAACATATACAATCACATAATTTGCATCATCTCATTTATCATCATGTAGCATCACATAACACTTTGTTCACAATGTTCACATTCTCATTCAACACAATTCAACAATACATTTCAATCATTCAAACATACATATTAAATGTAAATGCAATGCTCATGAGAATCATTTTCGATTATTACATTGTTGTAACTGAGTCTATAACTGTTCCTTATCTATTAGAGATACAGGGCTCATTATACATATCGAGCCTTTGACTCTTAATCACATTCTAAGCTTTAAGCTCTTTTTGGTGGCTACCTAGGTTACAACTGTCATTTTTTGTTCATATATTCATGTAATGAAATGCATCACATATATTTAGTCAATCAAAAGTGCTCAATATTACACAGTCATATTCACTATCACATTCTCATTCACATTTATCATTAGACCTTAGTGTGGCATTCAACAGTTTTGTTGAGTACACTTAGTTTTGCTAGATTCACATATAAGGAACACTTCTAATATCTCATTCATGCATAAAACGACTTGGACATTCAATGTCCAGAATCAGTACAATCACATTCACAAATTAATTCAATACAACATTTAAAACAATCAATTTATTAAGCGAGACATCTAGATTACTCATAGTTTACTCCAGATAGCTATTGCTTCAAAGTCTCGGCAACGTCTAGATATTGACTCTCTAAATGCTCCTCTATATCATGCAATAAACATTTACACATATCACAAGTTTGCTTAATTATATAAGTACTCATTTATGCACATATGTATATATGGATTATGTACAATGCATGCTCAATGACAATCTTGGGTATGCTTCCTTTATTCACATCACATGGTTATTCATAAATCAAAACTCATATATATCTAATTTGAACTTAGGTTTACACCTCAATAATATAAATTTATTCTAAGTTCATCACTCATTCAATCATTCCAGCTTTTTCTCAAAACATATTTTTGGGTCAATTTTGCATGGTCGTTATAAGAAGGAAAATGAAGTATTTAGGCAATACATTCTTTTAAACAAAAGTTCCTTTATGTATTAAGTTTCTAAGGACACCAAGTTCACATAATTTGGTTCAGTATTCTGCATGTGATACACAAAATACTTTAGACTATACTCAAACTGCTACAATACTCTGTACTCAACTTCAAGACAAAATTTGGAACTCTTAGAGACAAAATTAAAATTTGATTCCTGTATAAAATTTGTATCCATATGTCTCTAGTTTATTCTAAACTTAAAATAATTCCATTTGGATATCTACAAATCAAGATATGGCCAAAATATAGAAGCCTATTTAGTGAAAAGACTCTATTTAAGAAATTCCAGCACACTTCATCATTGTCATCTTAAACTCATCAATCAACCATTATCAATCCTTCCCTAATGAATTTCGATGGCCATGAAATTTAGTGAAGACGAAAGACAATGTGTGAAGAGTTTGTGATTCAAATTTCAAGTCAATCGGAGGTTCGCAGAAGAAGTTATGGTCAAAAGAGTGAAGGGTGTTCAAAACTGTCAAAAACAATGCACTCTCACTATCACAATCGTGCGCTGCCTATTGAAAGCATGATCGTGCACTGCCAGACATCTCTCTTCCTTCATGATCGTGTTTATGTGTGATTGTTCACTGCCTAATTTCTCTAAGCATGATCGTGCAACTCCCAAATAATCCTTTCTTGTTGTGCAACTCCCCTAAGGTTTCCTCTTTGTCATGATTATACTTATGCACGATTGTGATAGGCGGTCTTCCCTATATTTTACTAAACAACAAATTTTTCATCACTTTTTCATCTCTTTTGCTTAGTCTATCATTTCTAACGTATGTACTCATTATTTCCTCTTCATTCCAACTTCCATTTCAGCTCAACTCATTCCAACACAAATTAAAATCTATGATTGATCATAAACATAAAAAACAGAACATATCCTAGACACATATTCATCATATTTTCTGCACTTTTTTATCTTCTTTAACACCCTCATTTCATCTTTAACTATCACCTTAATCCTTCCCATTTCAAGTCATCATATTACACTAGCCTTTTCTTTAACTCCTACTCACTTTAATTCGTCTCCATAATACTCAACAAGATCCACGTATATAAATAGTGAATACAGAGTATGAAACACCCATTTACGTATCAAATTTTTCTGCACTCTTTTTAGAACATCATAGTGATCTTCTATCTCAAAAATCATCTTAACAACATCTTTTGAAATATTGTTCATCAAATATGCAAAAGTAAGAAATGGACATACCCAAGTTTCTCATTTACGTTTTAGCAAATAAACAACCTCAATTTATAAACATTTAATTGCTAACTATCATGATGCATGTTTCACTCTACATATTTCAAAAATTTCACCAAAATTCCAAATCAATTATAACCACCAAATCAATTTTTAAGACAAATAATCCATAATTCTTAATAAAATCACATTTCTAAATCAATTATACTTGAAAAATGTCAATGAATGTATGTACAATCATTTTAATGTGTGCAATGAGTAATAATCACATGTGCGTGTATGCTATATTATGCATGAGCAGGAAATGCACATTCTAACTTCTCAATAAACTCCTAAGTACATTATTCTAGGATTCTAACTCTTAATAAGGGATAATAGGATGTTACAATTCTTCCCTCCTTAAGAAATTTTGCCCACAAAGTTCTTACCTGATTGTTCAAATATGTGGGGATATTGTCTCCTCAGGTGCTCCTCCATTTCCCAAGTTGTTTCCTTACTCAAGTAATTCTACCAAAGGACTTTCACCAGTGGAATTACTCGATTTCTCAACTTTTTTGTTTGATATTCCACTATCTTAATCATCTCCTCAACATAACTCAAATTACTAGTAACTTCAATCTCTTGAGCTGATAACACATGCATTGGATCATATCGGTATCTTTTGAGCATACTCACATGAAATACATTGTGTAACTGGGACATCTCATTCGGTAAAGCTAACTTGTATGCTAATGGTCTTATCCTCTCAATGACCTGATAAAGACTAATGTACCTAGGGCTCAACTTTCCCTTTTTACAGAATCTTAGCACTCCTCGCCAAGGTAATACTCTCAGAAACACTCTGTTTCCTACACTGTATTCCATATCCCTTTGATGTTGGTCCACATAGCTCTTCTCTCTATCTTGAATTGCTTTAATTTGACTTCAGATCAGTTTCACCTTATCCACAGTATCTTGTATCAATTATGAGCCTTCAATCATTCTCAAGCCCTGTTCATCCTAATCTAGAGGCGATCAATATTTTCTGTCATACAATACCTCATATGGTGCTATACTGATACTAATGAGATAATGGTTATTATAAGCAAACTCAATCAATACAATATACTAATACTATGCTCCTTGAAACTCTAATACACATTCCCTAAGCATAACCTCAACATTCTTGATTGTCCTCTCACTTTGTCCATCTATTTGAGGATGAAATGCAGTACTGAAGTTTAACTTTGTACCCATAGCCAACTGTAAGCTCTTTTAGAATCTTGAAATAAATCTGGGATCCTTGTCTGATACAACGAACACCAGAACCCTATGCAGGCTAACCACCTCATTTACATACCTTCAGTCTAACTGGTCTAGTGAGTTATTGTCTCTCACTGGTAAGAAATGGGTGACTTAGTCAATTGGTCCACCATAACCCATATAGCGTCATTTTTCCTCGGGAGTCTTTGACAATCCCATAATGAAATCTATGGTAATTCTTTCCCATAATGAAATCTATGGTAATTCTTTCCCATTTTCACTCTAGAATAGGTAACAAATGTAGCTTCCCAATTGGAGCTTGATGCTCAGCCTTGATCTGCTGGCATGTTAAACACTTAGAAGCATACTCCGCTATTTGCTCCTTCATCCTAAGCCACTAAAAATGTTACTTCAGCGTGTTATACATCTTGGTGATATTAGGATGCATAACATAAACGACTATATGAGCTTTCTCTAGAATTTCCTTTCTCAATTCATCCACATTAGGCACACGTAACCTTTGTTTCAAATATAGTGTCTCATCTCTTATCTCAAACTTAGAATCTGATTTCATCTTCAGTTTCTCAATAAGCTTCACCATATCGGGATCTTTATTCTATACCTTTCTAATTATATCATGTAACATTAGCCTCAGTCTCAATGTAGCAATCAATGCCTCATTCTACGTTAGATTCAACTCCACATTTAGAGCTCTCAATTGCATTAAGCTCAGTAATCTCGATAACTGAATCTGAGCTTCACTATTATTTGATTTTCTACACTACTATTCGATTTTCTACTCAATGCATCAACCAACACATTAGCTTTTCCCTGATGATACTCAATAGTATAGTCATAGTCTTTCAACAACTCTATCAATCTCCTCTATCTCATATTTAATTCCTTTTGACTCAACAAATACCTTAAACTCTTATGATTAGTGTATATCTGGAATGTCTCTCCATACAGATAGTGTCTCCATATCTTTAGAGAAAAAAACTGTAGCAAGCTCTAAATCATGTACCGAATAATTAATCTTGTAAGACCTTAATTCTATCGATGCATAGGCTATCACCTTGCCAAGCTGCATCAACACACATCCCAATTCTTGATGCAAAGTATCATTATATACTACATATCCTCTAGTTCCCGATGCAATAGTTAGAACCGGTGTTGTAGTCAATTGATGCTTCAACTACTTAAAACTTTTCTAACATTCATCATTTTATCTGTAAACTACATTCTTCCTCAGAAGTTTAGTCAGAGGGGTTGAGATTAATGAGAACCCCTCGACAAACCTTTGGAAATATCAGCTAATTATAGGAAACTTTAAATTTTTGTTACATTCTTTGGAGCCTCCAGCTTCATTACTGTCTCTATCTTCTTCGGATCCACTTTTATGCCTTGTCTAGTTACTATATGACCCAAAAATATTACTTGATTCAGCCAAAACTCACATTTACTGAATTTGGCATATAGCTATTTCTCCCTTATAATCTGTAAGATTACTCTCAAATGCTCAGCATGCTCTTCTCTGCTCTTTGAGTATACTAAGATGTCATCGATAAATACAATTACAAAATGATCTAGGTAAGGATAAAACACCTTAATCATCAAAGCCATAAATGTAATTGGGGCATTAGTTAACCCAAACGACATTACAAGAAACTCAAAGTGCCCATACTTACTCCTGAACACACTTTTCGGTACATCAGCCTCTGTTATCTTCAACTGATAGTATCCAGATCTCAAGTCCAACTTAGTGAACACTTAAGCTCCCTGCAACTGATCAAACAAATCATCAATTCTAGGTAACGGGTACTTTTTCTTTACTGTTACCTAATTCAGTTGCCTAAAATCGATGCACAATCTTAGAGTTCCATCTTTCTTCACAAATAAGACTAGAGCTACCTATGGTGATGCACTAGGTCTAATGAAACCCTTTTCCAGCAACTCCTGTAACTAAGCCTTCAATTCCTTTAGTTCCAAAGGTGCCATCGTATATGGAGGAATAGATATAGGAGCAGCACCTAAAATCAGATCAATTGTGAACTCTATTTTTCGGTCTATAGGTAAACCAGATAACTCAGTGGGAAATACATCTAGGAATTCCCTAACTACAAGAATGTCCTACAAATTCTACTCAGTTCGAGTGTTGATGACGTGGGCCAAATAAGCCTCGCATCCCCCTTACATCAACCTTAATGCACTTAAGAATGAGATCAGTCTGGCCAGTACTCCTCGACTAATACCTTGTAAAAATACTTTCGGCTGATTAGAAGATTCTAATATCACCACTTTAGTATAGTAGTTCATGATAGCTCTATGAGTAGTGAGCTAATCTATGCGTAAGATAATATCTATCTCCCTTAATTGTAGTATAATCAAGTCTGCCTAATCAATTCGAATCAAACACCTCTTGCAGACTTCTCCTGTTACTATAGTACTACCTATCAATGTAGTCACTTCTAATCCATTTTCCAACAATTGTCTATCATAATACAACCTAGATGCCAGATGCAATGCGATAAACGAATGCATAGATCCAGGATCTAGCAATGCAAAAGCCTCATAAGTTAAAAGAAAGCAACATACTTGCAATGACATCTGGAGAATCTTGAGCCTCCTGTCTAGTCATTGCGTACATTTGGGCCTAAGATGTGGTTGGTTGCTCTGTGCCTTAGTCCTGACAATAGGACTCCTAAAGCTCATCATGCCTCTATTATAGCCTCTCTATATAGAGCCACTAGCTCGGCTCTGCTGGACAGTTGTCTCAGTTACCACTCCTCCTCTCCTTTCAGACTATGTTCCATGCATAACGAAACAATCTCTATTATGATGATCAAAAGAACCACATCTAAGGCAATCTCTAAGCAGTTTCTAGCACTCACTATTGTGCTTCTTCCCATAATGCCCACAATTTAGTAATTGCCTCGCTATTGTACCTTTTCCACTACCAAACTGCATAAAACTACCTCTCTGTCTAGACCATGACTATCTTGATCTAGTGGGTGGTCGAAAAGATATGTTTTGCCACTTACTAAACCTTCTGCCAGAACTACCCTGAGATTCACTGGGCCTCTTCATTCTTGACCCTTGCCCATACTCTTCTTATCCCTCTCTCAATAGCTGCTTAATTCTGATTAAGGCAGCTCTTAACTCAGTGAAACTGCTTAAGTTGGTGATTGCTAGCCTTGTCCAAATCTCCATGTTTAACCCATCTTCAAATCTCCTACACTTGTCTTCCTCAGTAGGAATCAAAGCAATAGCATATCCCATCAATTCATTAAACTTGATCTCATATTCAGCTATAGATATATTGCCCTGCTTCAGATCTATAAATTTCTTTATCTTTTTGTCCAGGTAGATCTTGGGAATGCAGTTCTCCCTAAAGACCTTCAGAAAGTCTTCCTACTTTAAGTTACAAGGCTTGGTGGTATTGGGTGGAATAGTTTTCCACCATTGGTAAGCTGGGCCTTGCAGTAGGGAAACTACATAGTCGAACTTCTTTTCCGACTTGTAGTCCATCTGATCAAAGATCCCCTCCATTCTCACTAGCCATCCCTTAACCTCTGCAGGGTCTGTACTTTCGTAGAAGTACATAACACCCTGCTTTCGTAGTTTATCATACTTCCTTTCCTTTCTCTCAAGAATTCCCAGAGGCATTGTTGGACCCCGAATTTTTTTTATGATGTCATTAAGCATGAATTGTGTTAATTATGTATTTATGGCTTAGTTTGATTAAATTGGATGTGTTAGTGGTTAATTGGAGTATAATCGAGATTAAATAAGGTTTAAATAGGAATTTGGGGATTAAAATGTTTGAGGGTATTTTGGGAATACCACTTAAGTTGGAATGGGTTTAGGCTTAATTAGGAGGGCATTTTAGTCATTGGACTTTCCCTTAGGTTTAAAAGAAGGAATAAGAATAGAAAAGAAGAAAAAGAAAGGAAAGAAAGAGGAAAAAGAAGAGAGGGTGCCGTAGGAGAAGAAGAAGAAGAAGAGAAGAGATTTTCCGATTTTTGAGGTTTCCGACCGATTCGAAGTATTTTCCAGGTAAGTTGAGTTCATTCCTTCGTGTTGTAGCTAGATTAAACCTTAAGATAGCTTGGAATGAGTAGAATCGATGGTTTAGGGTTTTTGGGGAAAAATGGTTAGAAATCGTTGGGTTGTTGGTTTTGTGACTGATTTGAAGCTTAGAATGGGTTAGAAATGTTGTAGAAGACTTGATCTATAGCTTGGATGTGTTGCGTTTGCGTTTTGGGAAGGATTTGTGGTTGAAAAAGTCAGATTTTCGTGTCCGGGAGGGTTTCCCCGACCCGCACGTCGCGACGTGCTCAAGAGCACGCCGCGGCGTGCGAATTTTTGCACATCGCGGCGTGCAGGGGGAGGCGTACGGCGCGATGCACGTATGCGTGCGTGCCGCGATGTGCGCGGGCGATTCACCGCGGCGAGCGTGGCTTTGTCGCGGCGAGCCCCCTGATCCAGCAAAGAAGATTTTTAGTGTTTTGGGCATATCTTTGGCTACAGATGTCCGATTGAGGTGTTTTTAAATTCGTTGTGAACTAGAGAGAAAGGACTACAGGTTGGGAAGTTCAGAAATTGCCGTTTAGGATTTGGGAAATTTGATGGAAGTCGAGTATAGATTATTAGGGTTAGCGTTTTTGTTTTTCGAGGCTTATTGCTTATTTGCCTTTGAATATTGCTTGATTTGGGACTTGGTTTGTTATAGGAAACCAAGCCGACCTGATTCCATCGCAAGAGGAAGAACATCAGTGAATTGGATTCTCGAACGATATCAGGTGGGTAATATATTTATGGTTGTTGTGTGTATGAGCACTATGTATATGCTTGCTTGCATGTGTGTGACACTGCTTATGTCAAATTACATGAAATATTGAAAGTGCATTATGATTATGATTATGAACTGCCTTGATAGGCATTATGGTATTTTGCAAGAATGAAAAGAATAAAAAGTGTGAAATGCTTTGAGCATGAAATGAATCGTTATGTGCTTTGTTTGGGTAAGAGAGTTACGGATGGATAGTCACGTGCA
>JAOTIZ010000006.1:13944295-13963492 GCA_027123425.1 Erythroxylum panamense | reverse complement strand
CCCATGATCAGTAACATACGGCATGATACAACCAAGAACGTACCAAAACCATCAGACACAAAATCACATAACAGATAATTGAATCCACGACTGAACAATCCCATGAAAGAAATCATAAAGGTAAACAAAGCATTAAAGAGAAAGAAAAACTCAATAGGTGAATTTATGTTGCGTACATTATTACATACAGGTGAATTTAGAAATGTTTGAAACATTACAATAAGGAATTCATCTAATAATAGAACTACAGAATCTAAACACACATTTCCCTCTTCGTTATCAGTAACTGAGTTTAGAACTCAAGGTTCCATCTTTTTTTCATTGACTCACTCTTTCCATCTCAGCATTTTAAGAAACTATTATTTCCCTAATCCTTGAGATAATACCCATTCACCTATATCAACATCATTGAATAGTAACTTAGACGGTAGTAGAGCAGAAAGAGGTTGACCCACCAGAAACAGACTCCAAGTTTTGCAAATTATTTATGATAAAGATAATGCATGCCATTGGGGTGTACCTTAGGATTCCGGCAGTCACCGCAGAGGACGCCCGATTTGAGTGGGAGATTTGTCGGCAGCGGTTGAAGGAAAAGGGAAAGAGGGCAGCTAGATATATAACCTAACGTTGAAGGAAAAGGGAAAGGGAATGTTTGCTGTTGACGACGGGTGGGGCGGCGACGTTGAGTTTTTTTTTTCAGGTGGGGCGGCGACGAGTGCAGAGAGTAGGATAAATACAGGGACGAGCGGGAGAATGAAAACGAAGGAGCGCGTCGAAAACGAAACTGATTAATCGATGAGTTTTATTTTTTTCCCCAACACTTCCACGACGTTTACTTCACAACAACGTCGACATAATTCTTTGCCCACGTTTTAATAATTAAACGTCTCATATAATTCTCCAATTCTGCGTCGTCTGATAACAATGTCGATAAATAGTCATACGTTTCCTAACGTTTTTTAAATGTCGGGAAAGGTCATACTTTTCTGCGACGTCTTCCACCCAAACGTCGCAGAATGTATACTTTTTTTGTAGTGTCTCTTAGGTTAAGATATAAAAGACTCTCTATAGGCTCCAACTGATTCTAGGTCAGCTGATTGTCCCACTTGATCACATATGGCGGATGACCTATTATAGACAATAACTTCAATTACTATCCGTATTTCTCACTATATATCATGTCTAATATTCCTATATATCCCTATAGATGCCAACTATGTTCTAATACTAAGAGTCGCAGCATAGAGTATTTATCAAAATATCTTGAGGACATTCTAGCACATGACCTATAATAATGACTTGCTAGAGTAGTCATGTCTCTGACTTAATCATGGAATCAACAATGCAAACGTAAATATCACAATAATTTAAAACCCAAAATTTCCTCATTTCATTTTATAAAACTGAATATGTACATTGTAGCATTAGAAAACATCCATATAAGTACATTATCAAAACTAATAAGAGATTACATCTCTGTATACCTAACACACTACGTACATGAGGAATTATATAAAAATTTTATCTAAGTCCTTCAGTCTTAGCTGACCGACCTTTGATCTATGTCTTCTATCCAAAATCAGTGTTAGCTCTCGTCTAATTTGACTTAGAAGCTATATCATCTCTCTCAAACCTGAAATGTCAATGTTGCAATTTTGGTGAATTTTACAAACTCAGTGAGTTAACCATCCTTGATGGTTCACTCAAATTATATAACACATCAACACATACAATCATATAATTCATATCATTTCATTTATCATCATGTAGCATCACATAACACTTTGTTCACAATTTTCATGTTGTCATTCGACACAATTCAACAATAAATTTCAATCATTCAAACATACATAGTAAATGTATATGTAATGCTCATGAGAATCGTTTCCGATTATTAAGTTGTTGTGACCGAGTGCTTATAACTATCCTGTATCTATTGTAGATACTAGGCTCATTGATAACTGTCCCTTATTCATTGCAAATACAAGACTCATTATATATAGCAAGCTTTTCGCTTTTAATCACATTCTAAGTCTTAAGCTTTTTTTAGAGGCTACTCACGTCACAACTTCCATTATCTGTTCATGCATTTATGTAATGAAATGCAACAAATATATTCAATCAATCAAAAGTGCTCAGTATTACACAGTCATATTCACTATCGCATTCTCATTCACATTTATCATCAGACTTTAGTCTGACATTCAACAGTTATGTTGAGTACACTTAGTTCTGCCAGATTCACATAGAATGAGCACTTCCAATATCTCATTCATGCCTCAAATGCCTCAGACATTCATTGTCCAAAATTATCACAATCACATCCACAAATTAATTCAATACAACGTTTAAAACAAAAAATTTATTAAGTGAGACTATTTAGGTTACTCACAGTTTGCTCCAGATAGCTATTGCCTCGAATTCCTAGCAATGTCTAGATGTTGACGCTCTAAATGCTCGTCTATATCATGCAACATACATTTATGCATATTACAAATTTGCACAATTATATAAGTACTCATTTATGCACATCTGTATATATGGATTATGTACAATGCATGCTCAATGACAATCCTAGGTATGTTTCTTTTATTCAAATCACATGGTCATTCATAAAAAAAACTCATATGTGTCTAATTTGAACTTAGGTTTACACCTTAATAATACAAATTTTTTCTAAGTTCGTCACTCAATCGATCATTCTAGCTTTTTCTCAAAATAGATTTTCAGGTCAATTTTGCATGGTCATTATAATAATGAAAATGAAGTACTTAGAAAATTAATTCTTCTGAAAAAAGTTACTCTATGTCTTAAGTTTCTAAGGAGATCAAGTTCATACAATTTGGCTTAGTATTCTACAAGTTATACATAGAATACTTCAGACTTTACTCAAACTGCAACAATACTCTGTACTAAAATTCAAGGCCAAATTTGTAACTATTATAGACCAAATTAAAATTTGATTCCTTCATGAAATGTGTAGCCATATGTATCTAGTTTAATAAAACTTAAAATAATTCCATTTGGATATCCACAAATCAAGATATGTCCAAAATACAGATATCTGTTCGGTGAAAACACTCAATTTAAGAAATTCCAGTACACTTCATCATTTTCATCCTAAACTCATCAATCAATAATTATCAATCCTTTCCTAATGAATTTAGATGGCCATGAAACATTTTGGAGAGGAAAGACAATGTGTGAAGAGTTTGTGGTTCAAATTTCAAGTCAATCGGGAGTCCGGAGAAGAAGTTATGGTCAAAAGAGTGAAGGGTGTTCAAAACTATCAAAACCAATTCACTCTCACTGTCAAAATTATACGTTGCCTATTGAAATTTCTCTGCCATGATTGTGCTTATTTGTGCACTGCTAGATGTCTCCCTTCTATCACGATCATACTTGTGTATGATCGTGCAATGCCTAATTTCTCCTTTCGGTTACGATCGTGCTTGTCCATGATCGTGCAACTACTAGATAATTCTTTCTTATCACGATCGTGCTTATCGTGCAACTCCCCTAAGGTTTTCTCTCTATCAAGATCATTCTTGTGCACGATCATGATAGATTATCTTCCTCAGATTTTACGAAACAACAAATTTTTCATCACTTCTTCATCTCTTTTTCTTAGTCTATTGTTTCTAACTTATGTCCTCATTATTTCATATTTATTCCTACTTCTACTTCAGCTCAACTCATTCCAACACAAATCAAAATCTATGATTGATCTTAAACATCAAAAGCAGAACACATCCTGTACGTATATTCATCATATTTTCTACACTTTTTCATCTTTTTTAACACCCTCATTTCATCTCTAACTATCACCTTAATCCTTCCCATTTCAAGACATCACATTACACTAGCCCTTTCTTTAAGTCCCACTCACTTTAATCTGTCTCTATAACACCTAACAAGATCCACGTATATAAACAGTGAAAACGGAGAATGAAACACCCATTTACCTATTAAATTTTTCTGCACTCTTTTTACAACATCATAATGATCTTTCTATCTCAAAAATCATCTCAACAACATTTTGTGAAATATTGTTCATCAAACATGCAAAAGCAAGACATGGACATACCTAAGTTTCTCATTCACGTTTCAGCAAATCAACAAACTCATTTTATAAACATTTGACTGCTAACTATCATGATGTATGTTTCACTCTACATAACATGAAGAACCATATGATACTTACTTGTTTAAAACTCCAAACTCTTTAAAATCACGTGAACATTAGCTTTCCATGATACACGATCATCAACAGTCAAACATTGTAGGGTTAGGTCTTTTAGTGAAAGTGACGAGATAACAAAATGAAAGTAGGAAGAAGGGTGAGAGCAAAGCTTGCATTGAGAGAGAGAGAAAATGAGTATCGTAGGAGAAGAAGATGAAGAACGAAATGAAGAGAAATAAACAAGAGGTGAAAAGAAATGGCTACAATGAAAGACAAATAAAAGTGAAGATGGTCTTTCACTTTGGGAGAGTTTCGTGGGTTAAAACATCCACTTGTCACATGTCACTTTCCTATAGTCTCTCCTTGCTCTTTTATTTAACTAGTCCATTTATCTTCAATTTCTACTCCAATTGTCTCCCAAATTTTTATATCATTTTCTCAACAAATCATAATTGTTGGACTTAAGTAAATATAATGCCCTAGAAAGTAAGTGTATTTACATGTAACTTAAACTTCTTAAGTTACGTTTTTGTATTGAAAATATTATTATAAATAAAACAAAAGAGTTTGGTTTTTATGAGCATTATATATCTATTCATAAGGTACTGAGATTCTTTTGTAAGTAATATACATATACATAGAGATGTATGGGAAACATGAGTATTATAAGAACCTAACATAATGGATTCACAGTTGATAATCAAGTTGGTCGCCTGATTATAGTTTAGACTATAGTGTTGCGATTTATCTCAATGTTAGTAAAGGAGTTAACTTCAAGGGAATGATGATTTTCATATCGTGATAGTATTCGACTATCAATAATGGCAGTATTAAATGAATATGGAATCAAGTATGTTTTCAAAAATAAAGTAGGTCGTTACTTTAGTTTTATAACATATATTTTAGAATTTGCTTATTATAGACCACAATCTTGATGAATGGTCAACTCATATGTGTTTTATTATAATTCTTGATATAATCGGAATAGATTTTTACAGAGTATTAATCCATTGTCTGCATGTTGAAATTATTTATTGAAATATGTATCAGGGAACATTCACTCAAATAAAGAGTTTATAGTGATATCATCACTTCTAGATGTTTTATGGAGATTGGTGATTAAACTGGCACCAGGAGTTTGATGGACTAGCTACCTATCAAGTCTTAACACTAAGGTAAGAACTTGTGTGTTAATCATCATATAGAGTAAAACGGAAGATCTAGAAGGAAAAATTAACATAAGGGCAAAATGGTAATTTTATCCTTTATTGTGCGGATGGCTATAATAAGGTTCATAATAGAATTTACAATTGGACATATTATTTGAAATATGTGTTCTCATAATATTTAGTAATTCAAGAGTTCAACTACTTGTCTTTAGTCGAATGACATTTAGTTAATAAACTAGAATTAATTCTAATGAGATTAAATTAATTATGGACTTATTGGAGTTTGAATTATCTAAGTTCAATAAGATTCCCCACTTGGCTTCAAGAAAGGTTATCAGCCAAAGTAAAAAATATAAATGGAGGTCTTAAAGCCCATGATTGAATGTTGGGCTTGCACTAATTAATGGTTAATTAGAAGCCCAAATGAACATTTAGAAATGAGCTAGACTTTGGTTTAATTTAATTAATTATATTAAATCAAAATTCTTTAAAAAATGAAAGGAAAATTTGATTTTAATGGCTGAATGTGCAGCTGCACACTGAGTATTGAATTGCTAAATAAAGATGGTATTTATCATACTTTATCATCATTAAATGGAGCAATGATGTTATCATTGAATGATTTAATGGTTATCTTTTAATGATAGCTTGTAACCTTTTAGCATTCATTGGATTAAAGAAGAAAAAGGAACATTTGATGGACCATCTTCCTTCTTTCATCACAAAACCGAAATTGATATGTCTCATTTAGGTTAATAGTCTTTTCATATAGCCATCTTAAAGACAAATGAGAAGAGTTTCATTTATTGGCTTCTTTATGATTGATTAAAGAAGGAAGTGTTGCATTTGATGCAAATCTCTTCTTTCCTTTAAGGTTAACTGAAATTAAAAGTGTATAAGAAGGTGTTCTTGCATTGTTTGACTCTCTCACTCCTTTCTTGTATGTGTTAGCCGAAATTTGCATGAGAAGTGTCCCATTTTTGGCTTATTTCTTCTAAGAAAAATCTCCTCCAAAGTTTTCTTTTCCTTTCCTACCAAAGGATCTTGTTAACCAAGTTATCCAAGAAGAAAAAATGGTAGATCAGATTAGTTGAGGATACAATATCGAGAAGAGGAAACAATAATAAGAAGAAGAGGATACATCACCTTAGAAAGGATATATTGTCGAGGATAGGATAGCACAACGAGTAGTTAAAGCTGTTGCGAAGGAGTGAGTAATATTTCTACCATCTTGTTCTTATCTTAAATATTATCCTTATACAGTATCATGTATGGATTGACATATTGATTTGGTTATCTTGCTTCCGCTATGTTGTAATTTCTAAAAAAGTTTTGAAATCTACTGTTTAACCAAATCTTGCATGTTTTCTTTTCAGATCCAACAATTGGTATCAAAGCCATTTTTATTATGCATGATTTTGGTTCCTATATGTGATGCATGGGTTGACATTTTTTTTTGTGTGCTGCATATTTTTATGTGATAGAAATATATATGGAGTATGTTTTGCTCTTTTAGTTGTCTATAGAATTTATATTTACCATGTAAGATTTCTTCATTTGGTTTGTAATAAGGAGGGTGGTCTATCATCACCATGTTTCCTCCTCGACTTCATTTTTCTGTTTTCTTTAATTTTGTAATCTACAAATTGATGTAATCATGAAGATGAAGCAGCCATGGATTGAAGAAATGAAGAGGTAATGGTTTCAGTGTATCCTTTTTGTGTATTGGCATAGTTTTGGTTTTGTGAAAACCAAAAATGCTAGATTTTTGTTTCTATGAATCAAGTTTCGGTTTTTATGTCAAAACAAGTGCTGGATTTTTGTTTCAATGAATCAAATTTCTATTTTGATAAAAAAAACATAGTTCTGGTTTTTTTAATGGAACAAGTTTCAGTTTTAATGAAAACAAGTGCTGGAAGTTTTTGTTATGACAAAGATTCAGTTTTATGAAAATAAAGTGCAGGATTTTTTGTTTTCAAAGTAACAAAATTCGGTTTTATGAAATGCCATTACATTTTTTTACCGAGTGGGCTAGGTAATGTGAGCGAAGAGTTCGAAGCAGATGATCCAAGTCCAAGAAGAATATTTTGGGCCTAAAAGGCTTGTAATTATTTTTTTGTTCTAGGATGGACAATCAAAAGTCACTTAATTAGTTCATGTGATGAATGGATAAATGAATGCAAATAATATGTGATATTATATGATTGCATATCATTTAGAAAATTGCCAACCCTAGGCCTTGCCATGCATTCATTATGTATGAGATATATAATGAAAAAAATATAGGAAGGATAATAAATTACATCTAAACAAGATGGTATTTATTAAAACTTAACGCCCAAAAATATTTAGTGGGAGAGGATACTCATGTGAGAGTCCATGGTCTCTAGTTGATGGCCTATTTGTATGTAGTGAAGTGTTACTCCCCATTGGAGGGCATGAATCCTAGGACTTGCATGGTTTGGGTCTTCTTAAAGATAAGTCCACTTATTGGTAACAAATGTGACCTCCCACTAAGGCATGGTTTGCAAGTACCTTTAGTGAATGAATCAAATGGTTAAACACTCATCATTTTTTATTAATAACCTACCTACCGTAGCTCTGTTGGTAAAAGTTTGAACCAAATTACGACATTTCTCAAAAAGTTGGGCATGAATGTGCTTGGTAGTTTTTTGAGTGAGAGGGTCCCAGTTTTTCTTTTAATGGATAAAATGACCCACCGTCACTTAGTCTGTTATAGATAAGAAAAATAACGGTCGTATAAAGTTTTAATTTTTTTAAGTATTGTTAAATCTATCATCATGCATACATGCATCGTGATTTTATACAAAGTTCCAGTATTATTGGCTAGTATGCTCATGTTTTAATAATTTATATTTTCAGACTTAATCGACCACAAAATGAATCTACTCACTTTGCTCTTGGCAAATAACAAATTGGAAAACGGAGAGAATTTTAATGAATAGAGACATAATCTTGACATCATTCTTCAATATGAACATATTTCATGGGTATTAACTGAAAATGAGCCTGCACCTCTGGGTAGAGATTCAACTCCTGAGCTAGTCCAACAATATGAGCATTGGCAAAATGCTGACAAGACTACAAAGAGTTATATTCTAGCTTCTGTCAGCAGCATGTTGCAAAAGCAAATTACTTGAAGGAAAACTGCTAGTGCAATGGTCCATAACCTACATGAGATGTTTGGTGTGAGGACTAGGTCTACAAGAGTGAAAGCTAACTAAACCTTTCATAATCTTAGACAAAAACTTGGCGAACTAGTGTGGGATTACATGCTTAAGGTAATCTCTTGGGTTATTGAGGCTGAGATGCTTGGGGCAGATAGGGATGTGGACATGCAAATGATTATGATCATCAATAGCTTAAACTCTTCTTTTTAGTAGTTTAAGTTGGATTATGAGCTCAATAGCAAGGATTACACCTTGAGTGAGTTGATGAATACCCTCAAAAGTACGGAGGAGATATTGAATATCAAGGCTCATGGGCGAGAAGCTAATGTAGCAAGTTCTTCTAAGCCCAAAGGTTAGGGAAAGCAAAAAAAGAAGGGCCTAATGAAAAAGAAAACCTAAACAGGGGTCAAGGCCCAACCCATGAAAAATAAGGCCAAAGAGAACACCAAGGGAAAATGTTTCCACTATGATGAGATGGACCACTAGAAAAGAAACCGTCTAGTCTATCTAGAGTCCCTCAAAAGCAAATAAAGTATAAGTTTCCTAAGTTTGTTAGGAACTAGAAATGTGGCAGATTTATCTGATTCTTGGATATTAGATTTAGGAGCCACTAACCATGTTTGCAATTTTTTGGACTACCTAAAGGCCAGTCTTAAGTCAAGATAGCAGATGGATCCTATGTTTCAGTGGAATTAGTGGGAGTAGTTATCTTGGACTTGTCTAGTAGTCATAAGTTATATTTGGAGGATGTTTATTACATGCTAATGATTGTAAGGAACATGATTTCTGTTTTTTTCTAACAAAATCTGGTTATTCCTTATATTTTGAAAATGTTGTTTCAATATATGAGAATAAGAATTTTATTTGTGATGCGATAATTAAACAGGAATTGTTCTTTATAGAACCTAAGATAAGCTCACTAAACACCACAGAATTGATAAAACCAAGACATTCCAATGTCTCTAGCATTAATTTAAAATATCTATGGCACTTAAGAATGAGTCATATCAATCATAAAAGACTTGATAGGTTAGTAAAGGATGGGTTCCTTACGGGCTTGGATAATGATCTATTACCCACCTGTGAATCTTGTATTGAAGGAAAAATAACCAAGGCCTCATTTCCTTCCAAAGGAAACAGATCTGAATCCACGTTGGACCTAATACATATTGATGTATGTGGGCCTATGAAAGTACAAGCTAGAGGAGGTTATGAATATTTGCTAACCTTTATAAATGATTAATCTAGTCATGGCTATTTGTATTTGATGCATAAAAAGAGTGAATCCTTTAAAAGGTTCAAAGAATTCAAAGTTGAAGCTGAGAAGCAGCTAGACAAGCCATTAAAACAACTTCGATCGGATCGAGGTGGTGAGTACTTATCTGAAGAGTTCCAGTAATATTTAATTGACAATGAAATTATTTCCAACTTGTCAGTTCCTCCAACACCTCAATAGAATGGTGTAGCTGAGAGGAGGAATATGACTCTATTGGAAATGGTAAGATTGATGATGTCCTATGGTAGCCTTCCAGAATTGTTCTGGGGATATGCCATACAAATGACAATATATCTTCTTAACTTTGCTCCATCCAAATCAGTTCCTAAAACACCTAGGGAGTTATGGACTAGAAGAGTTTGTGAGAAGTCACAAAGGAAAAAGTCAAGTAGTACTAAAGGAGTTTGCTATTTCATCCAAACCAAGAGTTGAGTTGGATATGACAGAACAAAATGTCGAAATGGATTCAAGAGTTAAATCAGAAGAGCAACATGAACATCAAATATTGACTAGACATAGTGGGAGGGTTGTGAGATAGCCAGATAGATATCTAGGCCTAGGAGAAAGTTTAATTGCCATCTTACATGAAGAAGAAATGGATCTCGTTATGTATACACAGGCTATTAATGATGTTGATGTAGAAAAATGGCTTAAGGCGATGGAATCAGAAATAGATTCCATATATGCTAACAAAGTTTGGATCCTTATAGATCTACCACCAGGTATAAAAGTCATAGGGTGTAAATGGATCTACAAAAGGTAAAGAGGATCAGATAGAAAGGTATAGAACTTTAAAGCAAGATTAGTAGCTAAAGGCTATACTAAAAAAGAGGGTATAAACTATGAGGAGACTTTTTCTCTAGTTGTCATGTTTAAGTCCATCAGGATTCTTTTGGCCATAGCAGCCTATTTTGATTATGAAATACAAAAAACAGATGTCAAGACTGCATTTCTTAATGAGGATGTTGAGGAGACCATTTATATGGCCCAACCAGAAGGTTTTGTTGAGCCTGGTAATCAGCATAAGGTACACAAGTTGCAAAGGTCCATTTATAGACTTAAGCAAGCATCTAGGTCTTGGAATATTAGGTTTGATAAGCCTATCAAAAACTATGGATTCATACAAAACGTAGATGAGCCTTGTGTTTATAAAAGAATACAAGTAGGCAAGGCTATTTTTCCAATCCTGTATATTGATGATATTCTGCTCATTTGGAATGATGTAGGAATGTTGTCTACAGTTAAAGGATGACTGAATGAATAGTTTTTAATGAAGGATTTGGGAGAGGCTAACTATGTTCTAGGGATCGTAAGAATAAACAGATAGCTTTGTCTCAATTAACCTACATTGAGAATATGCTCAATAAGTTCGCCATGCAAGATTCCAATAGGGGTTTCACACCTACTAGACATGGAATCAAACTTTCAAAGGAACAAGCACATAAAATCTAAAAGGAGGTTGAATGCATACGTAACATTCCATATGCTTCGATAGTTGGAAGTTTAATATATGCAATGTTTTGCACTAGACCGGATATCTACTACGCAGTGGGACTGGTAAGTAGATTTCAGTCTAATACAGGAATGGAGCATTAGACTGCAGTTAAGTGTATACTTAAGTATCTTTGTAGGATGGAGAACTTAATGCTTGTTTATTCAGGAAGTAACCTTATTCCGATAGGATATACAGACTCTGATTTCCAATCAAATGTTTATTTAAGGAAATCAACTTCTGGTTCTATATTTACTTTAGGAGGTAGAGCAATAGTCTGGAGGAGTGTCAAGCAATCTTGTATTGTTGATTCGACTACGGAGGCTGAGTGTTGGACACCCCGCCCTTGTGAGTCACGAACCTGACATCCTAAGTGACATCTAGAAATGTTTCCCGCAAAGATGGCGTTTACCCACCAAGAGGACTTACTTTTACTATGTCTGAACAAAAGCCGACCTTAATCATTTTGCACAAGCCTTAGGATAAATAGCATAATTGTCATTAGGATTACTGGGTTAAGATTCTCTTAGGATGGTTTCAACGAAGGCTTTGAAACCTGCAACTTTGAGGAAGACCTTGAGGTCGGATTCTATCTTCTGAAGGGGTTGAAAATGGAACAGAAGAAGCAAAAGACAAAAGATAGCAAAACAAAGAAGATAGCAAAAGATATAAGAAGCAAAACACAGAAGAAGCGAAAAGATAGAAGAAGTGAAAAAGCAGAAGAAGCAAAAAGACAGAAAAAACGAAAACGCAGAAGAAGCAAAAAGACAGAAGAAGCAAAAAGGCAGAAGTAGAAAAAAGACAGAAGAAGCGAAAAGGCAGAAGAAACAAAAAAGACAGAAGAAGCGAAAAGGCAGAATAAACAAAAAGACAGAAGAAGCAAAAAGGCAGAAGAAGTAAAACACAGAAGAAGCGAAAAGGCAGAAGAAGCAAAAAAACAGAAGAAGCGAAAAGGCAGAAGAAGCAAAACACAGAAGAGGCAAAAAGGCAGAAGAAGCAAAAAGACAGAAGAAGCGAAAAGACAGAAGAGGCAAAAAGACAGAAGAAGCGAAAAGGCAGAAGAAGCAAAACACAGAAGAAGTGAAAAGGCAAAAAAAGCAAAACACAGAAGAAGCAAAAAGGCAGAAGAAGCAAAAAGACATAAGAACCAAAAAGGCAGAAGAAGCAAAAAGGCAAAAGAAGCAAAAAGATAGAAGAAGCGAAAAGGCAGAAGTAGCAAAACACAGAAGAAGCAAAAAGGCAGAAAAAGAAAAACACAGAAGAAACGAAAAGGCGTAAGAAGCAAAAAGACAGAAAAAGTGAAAAGGCAAAAGAAGCAAAAAGACAGAAGAAGCAAAAGACAGAAGAACCAAAAGACAGAAAAAGCAAAAGAAAAAAGAAGCAAAAGATAGGCGATACAAACACAGAAGAAGATGACATAATCAGAAAGGAAACCCAGAAGGAGATGACGTTATCACAGAAGAAGGAAAAAGGCAAAAGAAGCAAAACATAGACGATACAAAACACAGAAGATGATGACGTCATCACAAAGAAAACATAGAAGGAGATGACGTCAACACAGAAGAAGCAAAAAGGCAGAAGAAGCAAAAAGACAGACGATACAAAGCACAAAAGAAGATGACGTCATCACAAAGAAAACATAGAAGGAGATGACGTCATCACAGAAGAAGCAAAAAGGTAGAAGAAGCAAAGCACAGACGATACAAAACACAGAAGAAGATGATGTCATCATAAAAAAATAGAAGGAGATGATGTCATCACAGAAGAAGCAAAAAGACAGACGATACAAAACATAGAAGAAGATGACGTCATCACAAAGAAAACATAGAAGGAGATAATGTCATCATAGAAGAAGCAAGAAGGCAGAAGATACAACTCCTCTCTTGCACATCTTCCCTTATAAGGACCCTGACTTCTAGCTCAGACGTCTAAAATTTTCATGCTAAATACTGTTGGAAAGATAAAAGGAAGACTTGCTACTTACTAGAAGACACATTTGCCTAAATCAGCTTAGATTAACCCAGATTTTTCCCTAAAGTCAGAAAATGAAAATTTCCTTTGTGCAACTTAAAAAATTTCAACGTACCAACTTTAGATAGTCATGAGTAAATATGCAAACATATTCCATTTGTATCAAAAGATAAAAGTTTTACAAAGCTTTAGTGGGAATTTCAAGCCACAAATACATTAATAAATTGAGATCCCAAAATACAAAAGATACATGATTTGTTCAAAATGCAATTAAAGCCTTGCTTTACAAACTTGCTTCAAATACAAAATAATCAAAACTAGGAGTGCTGCCTTGCCCTTTTGATCTACTCGATATCCTGCTCATCTCCTAAATGTGTGGGAGGAGATTGGGGGTGAGCTTAAAGCCCGTGAGTAATAATCTTATAATTGGTAACAAGAAAAAACCATTGAAATAATCATCTTCATTGTAAAAACTCACATTAATGCATAACATGGATACATCACTACTGTCAACATAACATGAACACACAAAATACATCAAATTGGTTCGGGTGGATCCAAAATAGAATGTACTATGCATTTCTACCTAACGGTCTTGTGTAGTCATGAACTTATGGGAGTCCATGAAGGAGTTCTATGCCACTAGCAGGTAGGCGGGAGAAGCATTTAGAAAAGTGCACTTGACATACTTAGGGGATTACCACGAACCCACATAATATGTAATTTCATGACTTGTAAACTTGTTGCCCAAAATGGCACTAGATCATAAACTTGTTTTTTCATAACATGATATCTTTTCAAAATCATTTCATTTTTCAGTTACAAAATTTATGCACAAATTATGCAGCACTTACTCCAAGCATTTATAAAAACAATTAAATGCACATTTGGAAGTAGTTGATAACATTTATTTCACTTTTCTTGAAAGAAGACATCTATGGCTTACTAGTCAATTATAAAAATGTAACCCACCTTAAATTTCTTTTTGGTAATTTTCTCAAATGTGCCGCTCCTCTTGTCCTTCTTGATTCCGTTTTTAACATAAATAAAATCCCCAAATCAATAGAGATTTTTAGATGAGAACCCAAACAAGCTAATGTATAAATTGATCCTCGAACTCTTAAACTCATCAATTTCTAAGCTCTTGAAACCAAAATTCCTTCCAAAAATCCGAAGCCTTAAAATGCTCTTTCCTCAAATCTTCTCCAAATGAAGAAATGCTTGGTTCAAAAGAAGGCTCTTATCTTCCTCTATATTTTTCCCTTCTTGATCACTCTCAAAATCCCCTTTGAAGGTTGAGAAAAATCAAGACCTAGCTCAAAACTCTTTTCTCCCTCTAAACCCACGACACTCTCTCTACCTTCTTTCTTACTTTTGTGCTTTCTCTATTCTGTTCTTCCTTATCACATTTTTGGCTTTTAAAATGCAAGCCAATAAATTCCTTTTCCCATTTTGGCCCTCCTTCAAAGCCTTAAAACCTTCCCACTTAAGGGATCTCTCTAAAATACCCCTTATGCAACTTATCACTTTAACTTTAATCCAATTCATCTATGTACCATAATCTCATTAACATAAACAAACTACTTAATTCCAACATACTCTAATCTAGCAAGATCCCAAAATTTACCTAATCATGCTCATTTATCAAGAAAAAAAAATTTGGGGGCCAACAATTCTTCCCCTCTTAAAAGAATTTCGTCCTCAAAATTCATACTTGAGTCACTGAAGAGTTGTGGATACTTCTTCTTTATGGTTTCCAAAGGCTCCCATGTGGCCTCTTTCACAGAATGGTTTCTCCATAAGACTTTGACCAGTTGAACTGTCTTGTTCCTGAGGACCTTTTCCTTGGTGTCAAAGATCTCCACTGGAATCTCCTCATAACTCAGATCATCTCTCAACTGAACCTCGTAGTCTGAATGATATGGGAGGGATCTGATCTATATCTCCTCAACATGGATACATGAAAGACATCATATATCTGTGACAATTCCGGTGGCAACGCCAATCTATAAGCTAGTGGTTCAATCCTCTCAAGAATCTCGTAAGGACTCACATATCTTAGACTTAACTTGCCCTTTTTTCAAATCTCATGACTCTTTTCCAAGGAGATGTCTTAACGAAGACCTTTTCACCGACTTCGTACTCCATCTCCCTTCGGTGTGCATCAGCATAACTTTTCATTCTATCTTATGCTGCCTTAAGCCGTTGCTTAACTAAGTTGACCTTGTCTCCTGTCATCTGAAGTAACTCTGACCTTATCAATTTCCTTTCTCCTTCTTCATCCCAACATATCGGAGTTCTACATTTCCTTCTATACAGTGCTTCATATGGAGCCATCTGAATGCTCAAATGGTATGAATTATTATAAGTCAATTCGACCAATGGCAAATGTTTGTCCCAAGCTCCTTTGAAATCCATCACACATGCCCTAAACATTCCCTCAAGGTCTGAATGGTCCTCTCAGATTGACCATCCATCTGGGGATGAAAAGCCGTGCTAAAATTTAACTTGGTTCCCAAAGCTCTTGGAAACTCCCCCAAAATCACGAAGTAAATCGAGGATCCCTCTCAGAAACTATAAAATCAGGAATCCCATGTAGTCTCACTATCTCATCAATATACTTCTTTGTTAGTACATGCATAGAATCAGTTTGTTTAATTGCCAGAAAATGGGCTGACTTCATCAACCGATCTACAATGACCCATATAGCATCATGCTTCCTATTGGTCTTGGGCAATCCTATCAGAAAAACCATGTTCACTCTTTGCCACTTCCATTCTAGAATGGACAATGGCCTTAACTTGCTTGAAGGTCCCTGGTGTTCAGCTTTGGCTTGCTGACATACTAGACACTTACTTACATATTCCCCTACATCTCTCTTCATGCCTTTCCACTAAAAATGCTCTTTCAGATCTCTGTACATCCTAGTGCTACCTGGGTGTATGGCATAAGGCGCATTGTGTACCTCATCCAGTATCTCATCCTTCACCCCTTTGACATTCGAGGTACAAAGTCTATTCCCTACAACCATAAGTCCATCATCCCTCACTACCACTTCAGATTTCTTGCCATTCTGAATTTCTTCTCGAAGCTTACTCAATTCTGCATCCTGTGGTTGTAGGTCCTTTACTTTATCCATGAGTATTGGTCTCACCCTGAAAGTAGCAATAACACATTCATGTTCCTCCTATTTTAAACTTATCCTAAGCTTAGCCATCTCTTCCAATAGCGGCAGGTAAACTGTTTGAACATAAGCTATGGAGGATTTCCTACTCAAGGCATCAGCTACCACATTCGCCTTACCTGAATGGTACTCAATCAACAGGTCATAATCCTTGTGTTGGACCCCGATTTTTAAGTGGAATTTAGAAATAATCATTGAAAAGAAATGAGTGTTTTTGTGTTTATGTTATGGTATAGATGTAATTTTATACTTAAAGGAAAGAGATGAAGAATGAATTGTTGATTTTGATAAATTTGGAATTTTAATAAATTTGGAATTTTTGAATAAATACGTATGAGTTATGAAAAGCTAAAGTGAATGAGAAGATTGAAAAGAATTATGAAAGTTGACTTCTGATATAGAAAGTTTGATTTGAGAGTTGACTTTTTGATTTAGGCTGAATTTGAGAAAATGATCTTCAGGAAACTTGTAGCTCCTATTGAGAGCTTTATGTCGCCATAAAGTCTGATATTTTTCGATATCGGGAGTGAAAGTTATGGTCAGTCAAAGTAAGGTTATTTTTACTTTGACTTTGAAAATGTGTTTAAGTGTAGTATTGTGTATGCTGTGCTTTGAGGTAAATTGTGGGATGATGTGTTTTTAATTGAGTTAAGTGGTCTTCAGGAAAATCATAGAAGATTTTCCAAGCTTTAAAATGATGTATATTATGCAATTAGTGGATGTGAGAATTGGAAGATATGAAATTTGGAAGTTTTGATGTGTTATAGGTTGACCTATATTATTGCAGAATCTTTGACTGGGAAATAAACCTACTTAGAGGTTGAATTAGCCTTTAAGTGCTTCATGAAAATTGAAGATTTTGATTTGATCTTTAGTTTTATATAAAGTATAGAATTTTTGGATCAAAGAATAAGAAGTTATGATATTTTCAAGTTTTGGTACTGTTATGAGGAGCTCATTGATCGGTCACCTTGGAGTGACCTTCTGCCCCCTTTAGAGACCGAACTCTTTGTTAAGTCCTTCTTGGAAGTGATAGAGCTTCCTTTCAGTTTTCTTTTGATACCAAGTTTATGAATTTTGTAATTCTGAGTCGTAAGTTGTGTATTTTAAGAGTTGGAGGGTCGCGCTGGCGAGCGACCCGCTTGGTCATTACCGCTCGGTCGACCGATCGCTCAGTCATTTCATTTGGCATTTTCGTTCGGCCATGCCGCTCGGCCATTGCTGCTCGGCCATTTTCGTTCAGCCAGTGTCGCTCGGCCATTTTCGTTGGACCACTTCGTTCGACCATTCCGCTTGGGCTTTTCATTTGGCCATTTTGTTTGGCCATTCTCCTCGGTCTTTTCATTTGGCCCTTTCGTTCGGCCATTCCGCTCGGTCATTTCGCTTGGCCTTTTCGCTCGGCCATTCTCGCTAGGCCGCTCGCGAGTGTGAGCTCTGATTTGGAATGTTTCTGACCGACCTTTGTCCAATCTTTTGCCCATAACTTTTTCGCCTGACATCTGATAGATCTGATTTTTAAAGCGTTGGATCCCTAAGACGTTCCTCTATCTCTCCATGAAAGTTTATGATTTTTGAGATCAAACTGAGAAAGATCGATCGGATCAAAGTGGGAAGATCGATTAAAAGGTTATGAGTTAGATACTTTCTAAGCATGCTTCAGTAATTTGGAGATATCTAGAGCTATAGAGCTCCGATTGATCTGACTCTTGTTGAAACATAAAATAGATACATGGGGCTACAAGTAATATGCAGGAATTGAATTTCAATTTAGCCCCTAAGACTTTTAATTTCTAAATTGAAGTCAGGTTTAGTGTTCAGTTTTGGTTTAGTAAGATCTGAAAGTGTTTTGGCCATAACATTTGCTCTAGTAATCCAAATGAAGTGATTATTGATTTGGATGAAATTATAAACATAAGGCTACAATTTGTCTGAAGGAAGTGAATTTTAATTCAGTCTCTAAGAATGTCAATTTTTGGATGGAAATAAAGTGCTGGAAAATGTTTCAGCATATGAATAACCCGAAATGTTTGGAGCATCACTTTTGGTGTAGTGCACCAAATTAAATGATTTTGGTGGCATTATGAAATTAATACAATAAGAAACATTTCTCTAGAAGGGAGTTTTGGCAAATTCCTTCAATTTGATGGTGAGAAAATTTTCCTAAAGTAAGAATGAATGAAAATAAAGTTCAGGGGCAATTTTGGAAGTTACTTAAAGGGTTAAGGTTTAAGGGCTATATGGAGGGAAAAAGGGTTATTTATCATTCATTAAAGACTAGAGGAAAGGGGCTGTCGTTTTTAAGAGATGCAACCCACAAAATTACAAGGAAAAGAAGAATACAAGGAAAGAAAAGAAAGAAGAGAAGAGAGAAAGAAAGTAAGATGGGTTCGGTGGTGGCGAAGAAGAAAGAAAAGAGATAGAGAGCTAGGGTTTCGAATTCCATGGGCTTCTAGCATGATTTTTGCGTGGATTCTAGAGGAAAAATGTGGAAGAAGGTGAAAGCTCCCTAATGGAACCAAGAAATCCGAAAATGGGGGAAGAAAGAGGTAAGTTTCGAATTTTTTTAATTTGTGAATTTTGATGAGTTCTTGGTTTAGATACCTTGGAAATGTTATGGGATTATGTTTCCTAAGCTTAATTTTGGAGATAGCATGGTTTAATTGGTTCAATTTTGGATAATTGTGAATTAGGGTTTATGCCCAATTTTTGTGATTTGGGGATTTTGGAAGTT
>JAOTIZ010000006.1:13896402-13914521 GCA_027123425.1 Erythroxylum panamense | reverse complement strand
GATAAGTGAATGTGATCGAATAAGTGCATGCAATGTAAGTGATGCATTCCATGGCATGAATGCATGAAATATAAAGGTGTTGTGACTTGAGTCGCCCGTATGAAGCGCTTCCACGTTGAACCATGCTCCGTGATTATGTGATGTGACTGAGCCTACGGAGGTTACACAGTGAAACCAGAACAACTCAAGGAATACAACATGGCCAATCCAAGAAATTTAAAAGAGTTGGTTGCTCTAGATTTGACTCAAAGGCCTTTATGCATCACTTTTCTAAATTTTGGTAAAAATGTTGTTTTTGAGCTTAAATATGGCCTAATCCATCTTTTGCCCAACTTTCATATTTTTGTAGGTGAGGATGCTCATAAGCATCTTAAGGAGCTTTATTTGGTCTATCTTAGTATGAAACCTCCAGAGGTGACAGAAGAGCAGTTTATGTTAAGAGCTTTCCCATTCTCTTTAAAGGATGCGCTAAAAGATTGGCTTTTTGATCTACCCCCTAGAAGCATTAGCACATGGATCGAGAACAAGAGGTTATTTTTAAAAAAAAATTAGCATTGAAGACAGTGAGTTTGTATACGTGGCATAATGCAACACAATGGAGAGTCCCTTTACGAGTACTGGGAACGCTTCAAGAAGTTGTGTGCTAGTTGTCCACACCATAACATTCCAGAACAACTTCTTATTTCGTATTTCAACAAAGGTTTACTACCCATGGAGAGGAGTTTGATTGATACAACACCCAACAATTTGGCACTCGTAATGATGTTTATCGCGTAAATGAGGTAACTACTTCATTTATGAAACATCATTTAGAAGAGTTAACGTCTTTTGTTAGAAAACTTGCAGTCAAACAAGCATAAGTAAAGGCATGTGGAATATGTGCAAAAACTAGTCATCCGGTTGATGGGTGCCTGACCTTACAAGAAGGGAGTGTGAAATACGTCAATACTGTGGGAGGGAATTTTCCTAACTAGTATAACCCGTACTCCCAGACATAAAACCTAGGTTGGAGAGACCATCCTAACCTAAGTTATGGGGAAAACAAGCACCAGAATTACTTCCTGAATAGGTCACAAAGAGCACAGCCATTCGAATCGAGACCACAAGCCTCCTTTACCTTATGTACGTTGTTAGAAGATATGGTTGTCTATTGCAACTAAGACTTTGTAATTCCAACAGGATATGTAGTAGTTTCAATAGGAGACCATATCTAAAATTTAGGACGTGAATTCTTGCATTCATAATTTGGAGAACCGGGTGAGCCAGATGGCAATGGCAAAAAGTCTCTAGAAGCCCAAGTAGGACAAAAATTCCCATCATAACCTAAGACAAATATGAAGATTATTAGTGCAATCACCTTGAGGAGTAGTAGGAAGCTTGAGGACCCTGAAAAAATCACTCAAAGGATGGCTAATGAAGAAGACATTGAGAAAGAGCTCAAAGAAGAAAGGGATATACCATCGAGCTCAGTGGTAAATGTTGAATTCCTAATTATTATAAAGAATAATCCTCCACCTTTTCCTAGGAGGTTGGTAAAACCAAATAAGGAGGATAAGGATAAAGAGATCTAGGAGACCTTTCAGAAGGTTGAGATGAATATCCCACTATTAGATGTGATCAAACAAGTGACGAGCTAAGCGAAATTCTTCTAGGAATTATATACGAACAAATGGAAGTTAAGAGTTAATGAAATGATTAGGATGAGTGAAATTGTTTGTACATATTTTTAAAAGAAAATACCTCCTAAGTGTAAGGACCCAAGCATGTTTACTATTCCTTGCAAAATTGGTAACATTGAGGTTAAACAGATCATGTTAGAAGCATCGATTAATGTTATGCCTTATTCCATGTGTGCTTCTTTAAATCTAGGGCCATTAAAAGAAACTAATGTTATCATATAATTGGCTTATTGTTCTAAGGCGTACCCAGATGGGGTGATTGAGGATGAGCTTGTGCAAATAAGTGAACTAATATTTCTTATTGACTTTTGTGTGATTGACATGAATGATGAAACTTCTTGTAACCTAGTGACGACCTTACTAGGGAGGTTGTTTCTTAATATGGCCCAAACTAAGACGTTCGTGAGGTTACTCTTATAACCCAGTAACTATCTTTCTAGGGAAGCTATTTCTTAACATGCCCAAAGCTAAGACATTCGTAAGGGTACCCTCATGATGGAAATCAATAGGAAGTTACCCGTTTCAATATTTTTTATATTAATAAGTACTCTCATAATGGCCACTCTATTTTTGCAGTTAATGTGATTGACCTTTCAATACAAGAAGATTGTAAGTAGGAGAATACAAATAAAAAGGAAATGGTTCAAAAAAAGAGAAGACCAAAGCTTTTAATGTCTCATCGAAAAGCTTTATCATTGGTCCAAATGTGCTTCTTTATTATGCTAAATATAAACTGTTTCCACATAAATGTCATCCTTATTAGGTTTATCCTTTTGTGATAACTAATGTCTTTCTTTATGGTGCAGTAGAGATTAAAAGTTTGAAAACGGGGAAGACATTACATGTAAGTGGTCATCGACTCAAGCCTTATCCTGATGAAGGTCAAGTGAAAAATGCCAAAGTTGTGATTCCTGGAGATCAAAACTTTGTAACTTTATGAGGACAACATGGAGTTAAACCAATGAAAATAAACAAAGATGTTGCTTGGGAGGCAACCCAAGGGAAGTTTATTTCTTTTTATTTACATTCTTGCAATTGTGGTTTCCATTAAATGCTTCATTTCTTACATTTGATGTTACATTGGGTACAATGTAAGTTTTAAGTATGGAGATGGGGATCTTAGTTTTCATGCACATTTTAAGCTTGTTTGTTGCTTATGTGTGTTTTTTAGGTGTTTTCAAAATCAAACCAAGAAGAAAAAATTTTCTCTTTTTCTATTGCTTTAAGACTATATAGTCATAATTACAGAGTGAATTGATTAGAGAAATTCATGGAAACTTAAGCATGTATATTTACTCTTGTGATTAGTCAATATACGTTATCTTTAGAGGAGTAGTGACTAGTGATAGATATAAACAAGTGAGATTTTGAGCCTTTATAGACTAACACATCTATATCAGTATCATTGTCTTTTATTTGTGTGTGGCCTCCATGACATGTACATCCTAACTTTGCTTTTATTTTCTATTCAAGACCACATTTTTATCACATGCATTAACATAAAAATGATATAGGCAATTTTTATTTTGTTTCATAACTACACTAGCCAAATAGCCTACTCATTGATATTAATTTTCCCTTGTTAAGCCCCCTTCAGCTTTATTTTCCTTTTCTTTTTGTGTTCTTAAGAATTAAATTTAAGGTTTTCTACTTTAAAATGTTACTAGAAGATTATATTTTTACAATTTTATGGGAGAATTCTAGGAAAGGAAATTAAATTAAATTCAAGAAAATTCAGAATAAAGAAAGTTCATTCTACTTTGTTTAAGAAAAATTTTATATTCAAAGGTGGCCATCGACTCTTTATAAGAGAATTGAATACATTTATAATAGGGTGAAACAAATGAGACCAAAAGAGATTAAAATACGATAAATGACAAAGGGTACAGTATACAAAATATACTCAAGGATAAATACATTTATTAAGATGTCCTATATTCCTGACAAGCATATGACCCTGAGCTCTCTCATATACTAATCACACAAGTTATTAAACTAAGTATAAATATATGCAGAAATTTTATTAACTAGACTCATCATATGATAATGAAACGGCATATCTAATGAGTTTGGGGTATGAGCTTCGTTTACTAGTTGTTAAAGAACAGTTAATAAACTTGAAATTATATATAAATATGAGATAATAATCATTTAAACAAATTGATTATTATCATATAAACAAAACTCAAATAAATAAAAGAAATAATTTTTACAAGAAAGAAACAAGTTTCTTACAAGCATCCTTTAATTGATCAAATAAAATCATGTTGTACAAATTATAGGTTAGTAATCATGACTTTTTCCAATGAAGGAAACTCTATACCAAATAAGGAGAATGAAATAAGGAGCATAATTGAAACAAAGGAAATTGGTTAGCAAATTAATAAAAAATGAAGCAATACATTGAGATGTTGTTTAGAAGGAAGAAAAATTAACATTGTTATTAGTCAACTAGATTGTAGGATTTATTATCATTTTTGCCTTTCATATTCTATATCATTGGAAAATGTATGTTCTCTTTTGCATTTATTATCAAATTGACTAATATGAATATACTTATGAATGATTATTAAAGAGAAGTTTAATTTCATTTAAGTTATTACAATTTGTGTATAACTTTTTGTCCAACATTCTTATATTGAATAGCACTTATTCTCTATAGAATAACATTATCATATCAAACACCTTTGGATAATGAACTTCTGCAAACATAACTTATTAAGAAAATTTTCTCATATATTAATTATTTTCTTGAAATTGTTTGGATCATCTTAGTGTTCAAATGAATATATTCCAATAAGCATAATATATATAAAAAAATGCTTCATTTTTATTGATAAAGAGGAAATATAATAAAATGGAAACTTATAATAAATTTAAAAAGGACCATCGTAGCCACATTGACAAAACATGTTTGAACTCTATGAAGAAAAACACCATCTAGCTTAATACAACACTTGCTTCATCCTTGGTTTACAAAATAAACCCAAATACAAATTATAATCAAATCACAATATATTAATTCTAAATGTTCTTCAAAACTAGTAAAAACTTCATTTAGGTGTCTCCTTTGTCATATTGTTCCCCTTAGTTTGAGAAGTGACATGCTCCCTTTTGTTATTGTCTAAATTATTGCTCTCTTCTTAGTTGGTATAGCTTGTAATTATTTTGAAGTGATGCTAAATTTGCTTTTTGAGCTAATAACTCTTAATCTAAAAGAAATTTTAAAAGATTTTGGATCATTATGTTAATATTTTCTTTTATTTTTATGTGAAGAACTACTAACCTATGAATGTAACATTAGTTAACAAACATATTAATAAAGTAACATAGATAATGACTATAAGTAAGTACATATTAAACCCACATTTTTATTTTATTGAGTAGGTATACGTTTTTTATTATTTCATAATCTTCTTTGAATGCTAATTTATTAAACACAATTTGCTTATTATCAATTTAAGCTGCATAATTCGTATAATCATATTTTCTCTGATATAGCAATATGCTCTAATCTTAATATGTCTTTTCTAATGTTGATTTTTCTACTACTCTAGCTGTTGGCCCTTAGTTGATGTTATTGACATCTAAAAACAATATACATCATGCTAACATCATAAAAAATTATCATAGGTTATGTATGCATTCCTACTATTGATTCAATATAGCTTTGCCAATATCATAATTAAATTAAAAGAATAGCTAAACAATGAGCTACTAATAATGACAATTTGTTTGTTAGGATTTGTTCCAGTGCACCTTCTACTATTATGTTTAGAAGCTTCATATTTCTATATTTCTTCATTTAACCTTTACAACAATTTGGTTACACTTTGTACCCTTTTTGTTCTTTTTTGTCTCTCTTTATTGGCTTTTTCAAAACTTTCCGGCATAACGTTTTTAACTGGTGGATGCATCTGCTCATAATTATTGGCTAGCTAAAAGATTATTCCCTTAGTAGACTATAATACTTTATCATATGTACTAAAAAAACACTCCTAGAAATCATTACAAATGAATCAACTTTTTTATTCAGAGTGAATAATGGCATTAATAACAAGTTTACATAAGAAAAACTATATAGGTCCCTTGCTTCAATTCGTTGTTTAAAACCAAACATATTTCATGCAGTTATTCACACTCTAGCTGTTTATACTATATTAACAACTAAGGATTCAAGGCATGTTAGATTTGGAAAACCATGATGGTCTTAACTAAGCTGGTACTCACGTATATATCACTTTATTGGGATTTTTTAATAAATTTTATTCACGTTTGATAAGTGCTTAATTGATTATGAAATTATTCTACAACACTTAGCGATTATTGACAGGAAATTGGTCAAGATACTTATTTTGACTCATATATAATTTTAGGTATAATTCGGAAGCAAAGAAGTTAAATTTTGTTGAAAATATGATATTTGGGCCATTTTTGAATATTTACATTCACTTGTTTTCTTGGAACAAGAAGAAGATTAGAGCAAATAAAGACAAGAAATGAAAACACAAACAATTAGTATAGAACTTAAATAACTAATTATGTCAAACAGTATAACGAACCCAAATTTGAACACATACATACTTTATTGAATAGATATAGTAATTGGAATCGAGGACTACTCCAAAACAATTGATTTTCCTAATCTTATATCGACCATTAAGACATTGCCACCACCTCTATTTTCATTTATGTTCTATTGAAGATTCGAGGAAGCTTTACACAACATATAGTATATACAATCAAACATTCATCTGATAACTTCTTAACAAAACTGAGATATATATAATTAAGGAAAAGAGGTCATTCAGATGATACTAAGATCTTTGGAGAAGAAGATTGACCATTAAAGGCAAACGGTGATTAGACTTTAATGAGGAGATTAGTTCTTCATCGATTTGTTCTTCATAAGGGAGAATTTTGCCACATTTATCCTAGCGAAGCTCATTTTTGCCATCAAAAACTAGTTGCCACGTCGACATTCTACGATGAATTAATGTTAAGAGTTTTATTCTAAAAAATCAATTTAGCATAAAATTAAATATGTTTAATTAAATTATTTTGGTAATTAAATCCCATAAATTCTTAAGAGTGCAATGAACTGATCCAAAATTGAATGGAACTTTACCCTACAAATCCTAGCATAAAAAAAGGTCATTCCTCTTTATTGATGCTAAAAACAACCTTCTCCTAAGCAATTTATTATTTATTATGATAAAAAAAATAACATAGCTCAAGTCCAACACTAGATTTGAACAAATTCTCTTATTGAAGATGCACTTGATTCGATCAACAAATATTCAAGAAAACTTTTTGTATATTAAACATGTAATATAAAAGATTAAGTTACATACATAATAAGCAACTCGCAAAAAAGATAAGAGAAGAAGAAGCAAACATGGAGAAAGTTGAGAGAGACTGAGAGAGAGAGAAAGAGGAGGAAGATATGAGAAGGGAACTGGCTAAATGTTGAAAACAAAATGAAGTACATAAACATCCCTTCTAGAAGTTAAATACTCTCACAGAACTTTCATTAAATAGTTAGCAGGCTTTCCTCAAAGAAGCATTGAAGGTGGGAAAAAGACTCCAACCCATATACAACCAACACAAGAACACAATTGACCATCTTCTAAATAAAAACAAAAACAAAAACCTGTACAACATAAGAAGAACACAAAACCCATATAAAATCCAAAACGTAGTAGAAAAACAGAGCATAACAAAAAGGGGTTCTTAAAAATAGAAAAGAATAATAATACCAACATAGGATACGACACTCGTTCGATGGTGAAAACCATAGAGGAGATGACACTTCTTTAGATACATAACGACTAACACGAAAATGAAGAGAGCTTCGTTTTTGTGTGAATAATCTAGTAGAAAACGAAATCGTTGTTATTAAGTAAAACGACGTCGTTTCGATTAATTTATAAGAAATATACCATTAGGTGATGATTCAGATAATCATCGCTAAATGGTGGCCCATTACCATTTAGCTTGACCTTTGACTACAAAATTATATAGAATATATAAATTTTTAATAACAATACCAAATTTATATATAATAAATACAAAATTATGATTAAATAGACTAATATATTACATAAGCAATGTATGAGAAAATTTATCTATTATCTACGCATTCATATTACCATATATAGATATGAGAAAATCATTACACTAGTTACAATTATTATCTATACATTCATATAACATTATATTAATTACCATATATAGTTAAATCTATTGCAATATAATTAAAAATAATTGCAATATAGTAAAAATGGAAATGAATATTACATATTAGTATCATATTCTTAAAAATAAAATTTAATATTATAGACAATGATTGTAAGTCTAAAAATAATTTTATTTATGTTAAAATTTTCTATATTAAAAATATCACAAATATGAAAAGAATTGGCGACGATTACACCAAATTGTCGATCAAGGATGTCATCATTGGCGACAATTACCATAAATCATCGTCAATTAGTAAAACTTTGGCAACATTTTATTGAATCATCACCAATTGTGAACAAAAAATGACGCCGTTGTTCATATATCAATGTAATGTTTAAAAATTTATAGAAAATGACATCATTTGTTTTAACAACAAATGACGTAGTTGGTGGACTTCGACTTCAATGTTTTAAGACACATAAAAATGATGTTAAATGTTTTAATAACAAACGACGTTGCTTTGGTTAAAGCTTAAACATTCCAGTCGAAGTCCCCCATTTTTTCATCTCTTCGTTATTTCCATCTTCTTCAATCAGTTGTTCATCTTCTTCCTTAATTGTCGTTTTCTCTTCCTTAATCAGCTATTCTTCCACCGTCCATCATCTCCGGTTAGTCATCCATCGAGATTAGTCGTCCATGTTTTGCTCTCAAGTTTATTTTTTCTACTTTTGTTGTTGTTGTTAAATGCTTATATGGTGGTCGATTTTGTTGATATGGTTTGAGTATTCTATGTTTTTTTAGAGTATCATTGGTTCATTTTTTATTTAAATGTGTTTACGTTGGTGAATAATGAAAAAATACAATGGTTTTGTTAGTAGGTAGGGGTGAAATCAGTTTGCATATGAAGTGTTCGATGAAATGTCTCTTAGGGATATTTTGTTGAAGTGGTTTAAGTATATGAGTTTTTTCCACTGTGGTTAGTTCATTGTTTGTTTCAATATGTTTATCCCTTAATTTTGTAACCAAATAACATGAAAATTACAAAAAGTAGCTACAATATAATCCAATTTACATATACAGAATGTGATTTTATGTTGTTTTTCTAAACATCAAGATGTTACATTATTTCTTAAAAAGAAAATAAACCAGTAATATCATCAAAATCACTATAACAAACTCAATTTAATTGTAGTCTTTAAGTAAAACACATAATAATATTAACTTTTATATAACCAAAGAATTTTCTTAGTTATACTTAAGTGAACTTCAAAAGTCATCTTCATAAAACGAATAGCAAGACTAACTACCAATAAGATATCTAGCCTTATATATGTCAAGAACCTTCAAATTTCTAAAAAATGTTTACATAATGTTGGATTTACCTCTTATGCCCAACAAAATTGGTTAAATTTATTCCATATTGGATAGGAGTGTTAATCGATATATTATTCAATATATTGAAGTTACTAAGAAACTAATTTCCATGTCCTTCTGGATTTATGAAAATTCAAAAAAAATGGTTAAATTTATTTCATATTGGATAGGAGTGTTAATCGATATATTATTTAATATATTGAAGTTACTAAGAAACTGATTTCCATGTCCTTTTGGATTTATGAAAATTCCACTTATCATTTGCTTTACTTAGATTCCTAAGTTGTCACTTATCCCAAACTCTAGGTTCGTGGAATCTCAAAATTCTTCAAATGTCCTTGAATTATTTTGTTATGAAGATAAGATCATCCATATAAATAAATAAAAATCTTTACCCTTTTTAATGTAAAGAGTATATTTGTGTAAGCATATAATAAAACTATTCTTTGAAAAGTAATGCTTTATTAAGTTATTCCATGCTTTTGTCACTTGTTTCAGTTTATATAATGCCTTCTTTAACTTCAACAATTTATTTTCTTAACCTTTAACCACATTTGTCATTGACTTCTCAATGCATACTTCTTATAAATAGTTGTTAAGAAAAGAAAACTTGACCTCTAATGAATCCTCCAATGATTTTGGGCATCAAGATATATTAATAAATGAATTGTATCCAAGCAAGTAACAAAAGTGAATATCTCTTCATATCAATTTGTTGCTTTTGCTTGTACCTTTTGATAGAAACTGTATTGGTCGTAAATGATGGGATTATAAAAACTTTATGCGTATTATTGATATTTTCCTTATGTTAATGAAAATTAATTATGTTTGAGTTATATTATTGTAGATTGTTGATATTTGAGTTACAGATATCCAATATAATAACACCTGAAAAAAAACAAAAGGAAAAAGGTGACAAATATCGAGGTCTTTCCTTGCCTCAACAACTAGATCAATCAAATCCTAGCCGCCAACAACAATCGACTTCATCCACCACTAACCCTAGTCAGCAACAACCTTCATCTGCCTTAACTGGTACAGATGGATCTACAATTTTGTTAATCTTTAACACATACAAGTAAATTTATGTTCAAATATATATTTACATGTTTAATGCATATTTTATTATCATGATTCATTTTTTTTAGGTTCCAATATCAATGTCAGAAAAAGAGGTAGAGGTATAAGTAAAAGTTGGGAGTTGCAACAAGTGAATGTTGTAATAAACAATAAGTTGTCTTTAAATATTGATACCTCGCAAGGTGAACCTGTAGACAGGATTCAATCAGCTAAATTGTTTAGTGAGTTGAGGGTAATTGCTAGAACTGAATTGCCTTGTCTTAAGCATGTAAAGTAGTTGAAGGAAGACAACTTGCTAAATAATGCTTTGATAAAGTTTCAGTAAATTTTCAATTTATTTAATTATATAAAATATTGTTTTACTTATTTAAAGATTATTTTACTTTTATTTTTTGTTCACAGATGAAGCTTAATATCGTCGATATCGACAACCCTGATGTTTCAGACTCTGTGACTTCACTGTTGAAACAAATGACCAGGGATAATCATTATTGACTACATTAATATTGCAAATCTTTTTCTTCGGATGAGGAAGCAAAGAGACATGTTTCCGAATAGATGTCTCCAAAAAAATTAGAACAATATGTGTCATTATTGGGCCTTTGTCATTGTTAAGGTTTATTTTCTCTCTCATCACATTTGCTTACATTAATCTTGTCACAAAATTTAATGACTATTTCTTTTTTATTTAGGAAAAGTGTTAGAAAACTAAGGTTAGCAGAGAAAAAAATGAAAACACCACACAACTAAGCCTCCAAATCAATTGTTGTCTTGCGAAATGAATATGTAAGTTTTTATTTACGAGTTTTAATTATATCAGTAAATACAATATTATTTATTATGTTTTGCTTTTTTTTCTAAAACAAAGTCAAAAGAAACTACATAGAGAGCAGTGTGATAAGATCACAATCTACAAACTGGCACACTATAAGGAAGCTGAAGGCTGGAAGTATGAAGAAGCGCACAACAATTATATAAGTACAAAAATTTGTTTCAATTTTAAGTTTATTTATTTTTTAATTGAATATTGATTTTACTTTTTAATTTTAGAATAAGATGCAACTCCATATCTGACATAAATGAGCCAAATGTAGATGATATTTGTAACAAGGTACTTAGAACATGATCCAACTACATCAAAGGTTTTAGGTTTGGGCCAAAGCCAACTGCTTCATCCTCATTAAGACCACAATATGTTCAATGTCTTGAAGAAGATAACCAGTCGCTTCATGCTAAATTAGAATGTAATGAAAAACGTTGGTCAAGCTTGAAAAGTTAGTCAAAAATTTACTTGACCCGAATTATGTAAGTAGTGAAGATGAAAACGATTCTTAGTCATTAAGCTAATTTTTTGTATTTAAATATTTTTGAAATTTTAATTAACATCTTGTATATGATCATATCTAATGATATTTTATTTTCTATATACAATGCTTCTAGTTTTCAATTATTTTTTTCATAATAAATTATACAAAAAAATTTCTAAATATCATATACAATAATATCGATTAAAATTCATACCAATAATTATAATCCACATGATAAAACATTTACTCGTAATTTATATTTAAAATTTCAAAATGTTGGGAAAAATATTTGGCTACGTTTTTAAAAATGTTGCCAATAAGTTTTGGATACACTTTCTTTTCCTAGTTAAAAATTATAAGCTATGATTCTGAAAACGTTTGAACTTTTAGTGACAAAAATGAACCATAGCCAAAACTTATTGATGATGATTTAGATAAACATTGCCTATAATTTTTCGCTACAAAAGCTATTAATAGCGAACACCTATTAGCGATGATTTGGTGAAAACGTCACCTATTGGTTTTTGCTACGACAATTTTGTGATAATTTTGGTGATAAATATAAATCGTCGTGAATGACTATTAGCAACAATTTTGAGACATTTAGCGATGAATTTTTTTGTTACTAAAGGTCCCTTCTATTGTAGTGATTATACTAGACAAAAGGGATGTGAAACTACTAGAATCCATTGAGGCTATAGTGCTTATCCACAACAATGGAAACATTGAAGACTTTGTTGAAGAACAATCTAGTGAAGATAAGGAAACAAAGTTTGCTGTAGACTTCCTTGAAGAACAATCCAGTAAAGATGGTGAAACAAAGTTCGTTGTTCCAATCAACTCTTCTAATGATGAACTTGAATCCTCTGATAACCTAATAAATGATGATACTAAGGATGATTACTTATACATACTACAACAAACATGTTTGAAGGTAGATTCAAAACCATTCAATGTTCTTCGTCCTTATGTCCATATCCAGTTAGCAACAGGATAAATATGATAAGCCATTAAAGGCTATTGGATTTATGGATATTGGATCGTACTGAAATATTATAAAGCTTAACATCTTACCTCCTAGAGCATGGATTTCACATAATGAATATTTCACTGCTGTTGACAGAAACTCATCAACATTGGGCTTATTACTAAAAAAATAAGGATCTGCTTCTTCCTTGATCGTGTAGTTTGGACCAAAGTTCTTAGAAGCCACTTACTTGACCTAGATAACCTAATTGGTATGTTTGTCTACTACAAGGCATCTTCATCACAAATCCTACCTACAGGTATTAAATGTTGAGCCAATTTGAACGCCTATACAGATATATGAAATGTGTTTGAGCTCACGTAAGTAACATCTCTATATGAAGCATTAAGAGATCAATTTCTGGAACACTATCTTGAGCGTCGTGCACAATTCTCACACCCCAATCCTCATTCGAAAAATCCCCACTTCTTCAAGAAGAATGAAGACATTAATTCTACTGAGGCTACTCTACCAAGGCTACTCATCCTAGCATAAATCTTGATGTTTGAAGTTAACGCAAGAGGAATGTGTTATCTTACTCCAACAAGGATTAATTGAGCCCAAAAAATCAGACTGGGCATTTCAGGCTTTCTGTGTCAACAAAAGAGCTAAGAAAAAGTGAGGAAAGAAGAGATTGGTTATTGATTATAAACCTCTAAATACATTCCTTCAAGATGATAAATTCCTTTTACCAAAAATTAATACCCAAGTCCTATTTCTCTAAGAAGCAATAATCTTTTCAAAGTTCGACTTAAAAGAGGGATTTTGGTAATTGGGAATACATCCACAAGAGTGATATATGATAGCTTTCTGCATTCCGAACACTTAATACCAATGGACAATTATGACCCAAGGTTGCTCTGTTACTATTTTAAAGGGCCATGAAAAAAATTTGTGAGCCTATTCTATCCAACACCTTGATCTACATTGATGACATTCTCTTATACTTCAAGACCTATGAAGATCATAAAGTCATGTTTCAATTTTTTTTGGATCTTACAAAGCAATATGGAATTTTGCTCTCAGTCAAGAAGAGTCATATTGGTACGACCCAAATAGAATTTTTGGTATGAACTTCCATAATGGATTCTATTAGCCTGGTCCATATATAGTTAGTGAACTATTACATTACCCTAATGAAAATATCAATACGAAACAAATTCAACTTCTTACAAATGTTAATTATAGTAGAGATTTCATCCATCCTGTGGCTGATTTCATAACTTCCTTATCCAAAATGCTGAGAAAGATTCCATCACCTTGGGGTTAAGAACAAACCAGAGTTGTCCAGCATTTGAAACAAGCATGTTATAATCCACCTACTTTAAAGATTCCTGATAAAAGCCAACCCATTCTACATATTATTGGGGTTCCATATTGATTAAAGAGATTGATGGGAAGAGACACTATTGTAGCATGCTAGTGGCCACTTCAAAGAATTGGAAAAGCATTAACATGCTATCTATAAGGAGATCTTGATGGTAAAAAAGGGTGTCGAGAAATTCAGTTCCCACCTTAGCCCTTATCATTTTTTTATTGAAATAGATAGCACATCTTTTCCCAAGATTCTTAAGCCTAACAAGAAGATACAACTTGATAGACAATTACTTTGATGGCAAGAATTATTTTCTTGCTATAAATTTATCATTCGTCATATCAAAGGTCACCACAACATTCTTGAAGACTTTCATTCTCCGCCTAGAAAACAAATCCAGTTACTCTCTCCCTTTCTCAAAAAATCAATACCTCTTATCCTTCTTATCATGTAATTTCCTCGATGTGCTACAATTCAAAAATCTTTCCCTCCAATCACCAAAACTCCTCTAACCACATTAGAATACATTGTTGTCTCACATATGCTAGCTGAGACATAATCCCCTTTTCGCTTTTGGGTGTTAATTGTCAAGTTCTGCCTTTTAGAAATCTATACGGACCAATCTTTCCTGTGTAACTTAGAACTCAAACAGGATCTATAGTCCAAGACATTCTAATACACAAGATCCTCATGAAGAGGCAAGTGTAAAGCATCTTGTCTTTCTTTATGACTGTGGCTACGTTATTCAAGAATCAAGATTTCAAAAGAGAAAGAAATTAGAAAGAAGCAATAAGATAGCAAACACATATTTTTTATTGATACAGCCACACCTTACAGGATCCTCTATGACCTTTATGATTCCCATTTAGAGCCAACAATGTGGCACTTATGGGCTTTATTTTCCCAATAGGCATGCCCCATGTGTACAAACATCTTGTCGATTCAACCATTGCTAACTCTATCCTATGAACATTTCCTGAGTGGTTTCAACATCTACCTAAATGGTGCATTCAGCTTGCACATATCCTTAATAGATATCAGCTATGAGATATTCCTTTGACGAATTAAAAAGCTCATTCTATTTTTATCATCCATCGACCATACAGCTTGACCGTGACCGGATATATCTACAACATTAATCATTTCCAACTCTGGCACACTTCCATTAATTGGCCAAAGCAGTAGAAAGATCTATTATGAGATCTCTACTACTTTCTGGATCATCTTAACCATTTTCCCGAATTAACCAAATCAACTACTTGTACTTTTGGGTCCATGTTCAAGTGATTTTGCTCTTCCAGAGCCCATCTCCCCTACTGCTGCGTATTTGTCTTTTGTTAACCATTTGCTTATAAGGGATTTAAAGTTTTGGCTGGTGAATTACCATGTCCTCTTGGTTTTGAGACTAGTAAGAATTTTGACGTTGGGGAAAGCTCTACAATTCCACAGTTCAACACCAGCACTAAGCCTAACCTTCCTAAATATTTCTGAGATGCCTAGGATACATGTCCTCCTGTTTGAACTGACGACTGGCAACAAAATAGAACGTTTCATCTAAACAATGGACAAAATGGATAAAGACATGTCAGATTCAAATGAGGATAGTGGTGGACCACGATCTCTTCGTGCACCTCCTTGCTAAGTAGATTCCTTCTTGTCTTTTAGGAATATTATTAGGACCTAGTGTCTCCTAATAATTCTTCCTTTTACTATTTGTTTTTGTATTATAATGCGCATTATTATACTATGAGAATCTTTTCATTAAAGTTGTTTGTCTCATTCTCCTTGCATAGTCTATAAAAGCAAGGCTTCTTTTTCATTATAATCAAGTAGAAAAATCAATAAAAATATGTGTTATAGCTTCTTTCTAAATTCGCTCTCCTAAAATCATTATTCTTGAATAATGTAGCCATAGTCATAAAAAGGGATAAGTAAGCTCTACATTTGCCTCTTTATGAGGATCTTGTGTATCAGAATGTCTTAGAATATAGATCCTATTTGAGGTCTAAGTCATACAAGGAAAGATTGTTTGGTTTAGATTTCTAAAAGGCAAACCTTGAGAATTGACACCTAAAAGAGAAAAGGGGCTTATGTCTCGATTAACATATCTGAGATCTAAATTACAATTAATCTTTGTTTATCTTTGATCTATTATAGAATCTATTTTAAAAGTCACTTAGTTGGTATATAGACTGGAAACCCATGATACAGTTCTGTTGAGGCTTATTGGTGAAATATTCCATGAGCCTAGGAGTCATGGGGAGAAGAGCCTTCTCGATTCATGTGGTATAACAACGTTACGTGCCTTAGTGAAGTTATCCCCATATGTGCCCTTTCACTAAGGTTAGCCTGTGCAACATCAAAGCCAGTGAGTGTTATTGACTATGTTTGCGTTATTCCAGATGAAAGTGAGTAAGGAGCTCTTGTTATATGCCATGAGTGACTCTTTGCCTAATGATCTTATTCTTCTTTCTTTAGATCTCTCCATCGCCAACCTTCCTTCTAATATTAAACGTACTCTTTCCTATAAAATTGAAAACCTTCTAAAAATTACACATCTTCTTGAGGAAAGTCGTATATATAACATTTCTTTACCATTGTTCAGTCCTTACAGTATATATTCTTACAATTGTTCTTGGACTAGAGTTGTCCAACATTTAAAACAAACATATAAGAATCCATATGCTTTAAAGATTCCTGATAAAGGCCAACGCATTTTGTAGACAAATGATATTGACCATTATTGGAATGCCATATTGATTGAAAAGATTAATGGGAAGAGTCATATACTAGGGGCCAATTGAAAGATTTAGAAAAGCATTACCATACTCCCTCCCTTTCTAAAGAAATCAATACCTCTCATCCTTCCTATAATGGAATTTCCTCAGAGCTTCTATCTAGGATGAATGCGCTAACTATGGATATGATGCCAGAAATAGACCAATTTTATATAAACCTTCAATTCGAATTAGCAAAAGTAATGTCTTCTTATAATATGGATTCCAAACATTCATGATCTAGATGTGAATGAGTCGAATTACTTATCCCTCGGTTTATTAGTGAATTATCTCTCTAGGGATTGTGAAAGATGTTTCTCTAGAAATATTCTTCTTTTTTGCTTCGATTCATATTTCCCAAAAAGTGGATCCCGCTCTAATAGCTTTGAATAAATTAAATACATTCATTAAGATATAAAGGCTTCTTATTCCAAAATAAAGAAAGTAATTTTTCACTTTTTCCTATACCAGGGGATTTCACTTGGAAAATAAAATGTTCCATACTAATGGATTTGGGTGCTAGGATTCAAAAATCTTTCCCTCTGATCACCAATATTCCTCAAACCACATTAGGATACATTGTTGTTCTCCTTTTAAAAAAAGCCTATTTTATTATCTCCTTCATGTTCTTTCACAACTATGAACAACCCCCATCACTTTGATACAACCACACCTTACCTGATCCTCTATGACCTTTATGATTCCCTTTTAAAGCCAATATTGTGGCACTTATAGATTTTATCTGCCCAGTACACATGGCCCATTTCCCTCTCTCCTTTTCATTTGTACAACCATCTTACCAATCCAACTAATGCTAACTCTCTACTTAAATGACACATTCATCTTGCACATATCCTTAACAGATATCAGTTATGGAATATTCCTTTCATGAATCAAAAAGCTCGATCTATTTTTGTCATCCACCGACTATGTAGCTTAACTATGGTCGTATATATATGCACCATTAATCATTTCCAACTCTAGAGCACTTCCACTGACTGGCCAAAGTAGCAAAAATTGTTATAAATTATATAGCTTTTAATTCTATAAAAAATTAAAAAAAATCAAGAAAAGTCTTACATAATTTTCATAAAATCATATTCCTACCATTATATTTTATTCACTAGTATAAAATAGTTTACGGAAATTTTTAGAACTTGAATTACTTGGGTTAGGACCAAGGATATGAATATCGTACCATACCGGTCGATATCGGTCGGTACGTACCGTACCGGTCGAAAAACGGAACCAGTACGACTATTAAAATATCGGGCGAAAATTTCAGTGGTACCAACAATTCCGGTATTTTTCGGACCATTTCGGAAAAATTCAAATTCTCCAAGGACCAAATTGCAAAAAACGAAACTTAAACCTAAA
>JAOTIZ010000006.1:13862679-13896302 GCA_027123425.1 Erythroxylum panamense | reverse complement strand
ATTAATTGTGGTTATTATTTATATGTAAAATATTTAAAAATTATTGTTATTTCAAATTAATTGTCATTATTATTTATCATTAAGATTTTTAAAAGCATAGTTGATGTAAATAGTAAACTAGTAAAGTATACAGTACAACTGTATAACATATCAATATAGACTATTTTGCAATTTTTTAAAATTTTAGGGACTATTTTATAAATTTTAAAAATTTTCCGAAATAGTACCCTGTACTGATCGATACCGATACAGTTCCGTTCCAGAGCTCAAACTGGTACCGAACCCGGTACAGTATTCATAACATTGGTTAGGACTATTTGCTCATGTGCGGATAGTTAGATGCTTATTAATGATTTTACAATTTGTTCAGAACTTCCATTATTAATTTCTTTAATATTTAGTATAATTTCGTTAAAACATACGCTAAAATAAAAATTAGTTCTAAAGACGAGGCTGGTCCTTCAATTGTTCGCTCTGTTTCATTATTTTTAATATAACTAAGATCTGATTATTTTCAGAATCAAAGGCTGACAATGTTGTCGAATCGAGCCGATTCAAATGATGAGAATTCTAATAAAATAATAATCACGAGCAATGTGACGAACTACCAACGCATGGGGGCTGATCCTCTGATCCAGGTACTCTGGCCCTACCCTGTGCCATGAGATCTAGGCTATCCATTCATATGAGTCCCACATGAATGGATGACCCAAATCGACTCACATGAATGAATGGCCCAGATCTCATGGTATAGGGTAGGGCCAAAGTACCTGGCCAGAGGATTTCAAGGCACCAGGCATGCCATAGGGACCTCATTCACTAGCATATTGATACTGTCAGTGGCTTGTGATGTGAAAGGGATTAAAATGGATCATTTATATTTATGTTTGCTTAGTGGAAACTTATATTTTAAATATTTGAGTGCTTAATTAGGAGAGCTTTCCCTCGATTCAAGGTGCTTAACTGTTAGCACAGGTAGAGTAACATAATCCCTAACTGCAAGAACTATCATATGGTACAACGTAAGTTATTAGACAGGAAAATGGATTCCATCTATCTGAATTAACACGAAAGCTGGATTAAGACAAGAAAATGCAACTCCTGACCCTACCTACCACATATAGAGACCTTAAAATCGATCTCGTAATCTATAACCGAAATACCATACCACACTAATAGGAAATATTATGTAGACATATAATGATTGCCGTCAATACAGCTATCTTAACCCGTAAAAAAATGCTCCATCCCCCGAAAGAACAAAAACATGAGAAACCAGAATACCAAACATCAGGAATATCTTGCACTTGGAAAGAAAAATAATTTCACCGCATATTACAAACAGTGCACATGCATATAATGAGAAAACGTAAAGACTAAAGTTGCAATAGCAAATACTCACTTATACACCGAGCATGATCAACGTCTTTGCCGTGAGAAACCTGGGGATCCCATGGTTTGTGAGCTATTGTAGTTTCTGCTGCGAAATTCCATTGATCCTTTGAAAGCATAAGTAGCTTTGGCTGGTTCTGGCACCAAGTCCAGGGGCATTGATTCAGCAAAGCATGCTGTGTTTATCCGTGTCCTATCAAGCTCATTTTGTAGCAATCCACTGCTACATTGCTGCGCAAGAGCCTGAAAAACACCCACAACAGTGTAACATCGGCTTCAATATCACAGAACATTGATTATAGGTGTCTCATGAACAGCTAATTTACTAATTTCAATGAGGGAATTAACTATTATCATTTGCATCAAATAATGTGATGTCATTTTTATTTTTCAACTTGAGATCTCTATTAGTTTGATAGCCATTTTAGCACCATTGCTTTTAGTTTCCAGATTTTTTCAGAATAATGTTGCTTATGGTCACATGAGGCCGCCATCAATTAGATATCAATCACTTAGTCAACTTGATTGTTTTCCCAAAATAAAAAATCTCTAAAGACACAATAATCATATCATAAGAGACATGATTCTTACAATCAGGTCATCTGGAGATACAGTCAACCCTAGCTGCCTGTCATCAGTAAGTGCATCTTCACTCCCACGGGTTGATCTGCGCTGATGCCCTGGATTTTCAATTCCTTCAGCCACATTCTCAGTAGCTTTCTCCAACAGTATTCCTTGTAAAGATTTTAGAGACTCCCTTGCATCAGGCGTGAAGTAGGGATTAAATACGGCCTCAAAATATTCAAGCTGCAAAATATATGTTACTATGGGGATTCAATCCTTTCACAAAATTACACAGTACCTTCTATCATTATAAACTATTACAGAAGCAAATAAGTGAACAACAATCAGGATGCATTCCCAGAAAACTAGACAATGTTGATGTCTGTACGACATGGAAATGAAAAAAAATTGATCATCTCTACCAGGGGAGCTTGGAAAGAATAATGCAACATGAAATAGCAGTTTAATTGAAAGAGGAAATAACCAGATCAAACCAAGGAAGAAGCTATGACTGGAAAAAAAACAAAAAAGCGTCATATGCAGTACCTCCAACATGAGCTGACAAAAACCATTTGCATCAAGTGAATGGAGATCTTTGCTTTTGTTTTCATGGAGAAGGCTCAGAAAAGTATCGACTAGACCTTCAATAAGAATGCCAAGTGTCTTGTCTAACAGGGGCTTAGCACCGGTAAAGACCTGTGAGAGGTAAACTATAATATCTATAATTCGGAGATTAACATGATGGAATGTAGAAGCATTATTGTGCACATGGCCTGCATAAGTCTGGCATTGATGTCAATAACAGATATAAACTATAAAGTATGAAGAAAATGTAGTTTACATTAAAAATCTTTAAGGAAAATATCAACATGTCTATACACCGTAAAAATTACAAATTAAGTACCTCTGAATGTACAGCTACCAGAGTATGCAACAATTCAACGGCTACATCACGCATACCCTGCAAGAGAGGAGCATTGGTTAAACTTATCCACCTCAAAGCTGTATCGAGGACCAGTGGTACTGACAAAAAGAAATAGAAGTAAAAGAAGTGAAAAAAACCAGCTATGCACAATTAGATTCTCACTTTAACAGCAGGCGCTTCTCCCCATTGAACACCAGCATTCAGCAAATAATTCATAGCTGCCATTCTGATAACATTTGCCTGACGAAAGAAAATACATTCTCATAGACACTAAAAGGATATTTTAATGGGTTTTTATATAAGTGGATTCACGGAAGCACAACTTTGAGTAAGAACTTCACATTATGTTGAAAATGACCTCGAGTCCCATGCCACCATTACCATCATCCTAGGAAGTAGGCGTATGAACACAAATAATATTCATACAAAAATTTCACAAGAGTTACGTTCCATTCCCTTTCATTTCTTTTCCTGGCATGATCAATTACATTATTTTAGAGGTCACAACATTACCACCCCACAACTCAGAAATCAAGAAATGGACTAGGGAAACACCAGGAAAATTATTTCCCTTGCAGAAAGACCAATATATCGCACTTGCTATTGGAATGTGATATCCACAAAGTTTCTCATCAAATATGAACCATGATAAAATATATGCTTTACCTTGGCGAAAGTATATTGTTCGAGGACTTTCTCTTCAAGGCCAGAGAAAGAGGTTACTAAATCTTTTATGTCACTGTCTTCATCATCTTTGTCCCTGCAGTAGAAAAGGCATGTGAATGATTGGTAATAGCAGTGCGAATAAATATAAAGCCATTTTGAAGAAGGGGAAAAACAGCGAGCAAGCAAAGATGATTAGCATGGACAATAGCATTCTACTAGAGGAACCATGACTGACTTCATCCAAACAGTCTATGCAATTTAAATATAATAATCCCCCCACTCATGGTTAAATGAACCAAACAAGAACAAATTAAAATATATAAGACTGAAAGGATCCAGGTTGGCATAACTAACATATCACAAAACACGTCCACAAACCAACTCAACAAATTGGACAGCACTCCCAGGACTGATCTAGACCTAACAAAATACATCAAAGGCTAGGGACTGTAGCTTGACCAGTTATTGCATTGCAACACAACCATACACTTCCAATGAATCATTCATGCAATAACGATATGTCCTTCCATGGACATTTGTTTGTGCTTTATGAAAAGAAGGGAAACTTAATTACTTACCTAGACTGTAGCCAAATACTTTTATACTTCTTGTACAGCTCGCGAGAAAGGTATTCCTTACAATACCCTATGTTACTTAATACCATCAGCAATTGTTGATGTGGATCAACAACACTTCCTGAGATGTTAGATGATAATTTTTCATTGGATTCATTAGAAAAGCCGTTCTGCAAATGGAGACTATCTCCTGATTTCTTACGGACAAGTTCAGTCCCAATATGCTCCAGGTGACCTGGTCAACAGGTATAAAACGGAAATGTGACAAACAAATTAATTTCAAGTGGTTACTAACATCAAATTGAAAATGGCATCTCCATACCAGCAAAATCTAGGAAAGAATTTAAAAAGGCAACTCTAACAGATTCTTGAATTTCTTGAAGTTGCAGAAATATATCTTCTGACTTCCTAGCTTCACCCCTTAATGTTTGAATCATCCTGGAATGGAACATATTATGAGACAGTTAAATATGTAAAATTGTTTATCCAAAAGTAATACTTCTCAATTTGATTGCAACAAGAGGAGAGTTTAGTCCAGTGTTTACTTGGTATTTATTTATTTTCAACCCTAGGGAACAGTATTCGAAAAGCATAAGAGTGATAGAATGCAACGAATGAAACCTCAAAATCTGCCTCATGAAATATGACATTACAATCACTATATAAAAGCTGGAGAGATGAGGTGGTTCAGATTTGAACTACGCTTGGACTGTCGCACTGAATGATCCTATTTTCCATCATGAAATGACTAGAATAATATAGTTAACAAACTTTCCTGTGAAATTTCTTGTTCAGTTACAGCACACAGCTTTTGACCAGATTTAGAATTTTCAAAAAGTTTGATTAGCATTTATTATTGGCAAATGATGCAATTAGCACTATATCATAACTTCGAATGATCAAGCCATTAGTATTAACACTAAGTATTAGATGATCAAGCCATTAGTATTAACACTAAGTACAGCCTTGTTGCATCAGATATTAACCCCATAAGCCACTTAAAATAATCACATAATGCTCCAAGATCATTAAGCTCCAGCAACTTACAGACTGATCTGGTCCATTGCTAAGGATATTAAGGAGCGGAAAGCAAGAGGTAAGTAAGAGATTGCATATGGAGATTTATTTCTTTCAAGAACAGACACTGGAACCAATGTTTCTTCTTTTGATATCTCTTCAGTCATTGCCCGCATCCACGAGCAAAGTCTAAAGATATATAACTTTGAGAGCTCTGCCTGAAGAGTTCTGAGCGCCATTACTGTCACAAAGAAGTGAAAAACAATGAGAATTTGACAACTTGAACACGTCTACTTCAGTAAGAGTTTACACACCAGCACTGGGTGGAGCTGATTCTTTAGCTTCAAAAGCTTGGCAGGCTTTGGACACATCCTCAATAGCATCACTCATATAAGGCTTGAGAACATTTGATTCTTCTAGATTGCGAAAAGCGCTCTGGACCTGCATCACCAGGAAAAGTCTCTGGCTGAGTACTGCTAACTGTTTTTACATATCAAATATAGAAAGCTACAGAAGGGAGAATAAAATCACAAACCACAAGGTAGGAAAAAACATGCTCTCCACCAGATAGAAAACTACGACGATACCACCAAATGAAGATTTACATATGTGATGAAACTAATACTATCAGTTTGTTCCTCAAATTGCAGTTAATTTTGGGAATGAAATATGGTGTCAAAGTCATGCTTGAAGAATTATTGGCCACTAATCTATCTTTCACACACATTCAACAAATAGCTGGTTGAACTTGACAGAATTATTTTTTAACCTAGTATGCATTTAAAATACAACTGAAGAGATTGAAAGTACAGGCTTCAGAAAAATTGACAGGAAATGGATAAAACAGACAACCATGAGAAATTGAAAAAATCCCATGTGTCCAAGAAAAAAGAAGTTGTAGTTTCATGAACATCTTAATAAGATAAAACAACAATGGGACTACTTGCCCCGTGATGCAACTGGTCATAGTGCACGACATTAGCACAACCCCTTATGGAACACACGAGGGAATAAAAAGAGTTATGTTTTCCAGCTCATACATATAATATACCCAGAGTATTAAACATTTACACAACCAGTGGATAGAATTTACACTTTGTCTCCTTACCATGCATCAAGTAATTATTGACTATATTAGACTCCTAAATACCCGAATAGGCTTAAGCAAATAAAGCTTATTGGATACACTCCCTAAGTAAACAACCATTTGAAAGCGTTTTCTCTCAAGCAATCAAAACCCATAGAACATGTATTCCATAACATGACGGTGATGAGATAAATCCAAAGAAACCAAGAATTTATATAAACTATAGATACTTTAAATTTTAAAGTTGAATCCAAAATTACTGAGTGAATTGTTAAAATAGATACCAGCCCGTCTCAAAAGTAACATAGACCAAATCATATCCCATAGTTGGTCATTGAATACTAAAATATTAGATATCAACTTTAGTGTTAGTTGAAATTAAGCAGGTAAAGATGGGAATAGCATGTGTTCAGATTCACCACATAATCAACTGTTCATCAACTTTCCCGCCACTTTAAAGAAGGTTCCATTTATTGTCTACCTCTGCAAGCGCATATCTGTTGTTCATAGAATCTTTAAAATATTAACTAAAATCATGTAGATAATATCACAAATTCAACTCACCTTGACTTCATACGCAGAAATAGTGTTGCAGATCATCGCTGCAACTTCATCAACAGAATGTGTTGAGTACCTCCCATCATCAACTTTTTCCTCGGTCTTATTTGCAGAATTGTTGAGATTGGATTCAGTAGTAACATGGGAAGACTGAAACCATAAGATCCATCTTCAAAATGGGTAGCAAACATTATACAATTTAGAACAATAAATATTTACATGGACCATTTCCATGCAGAATAATAGGGAGAGACAACAAGATAGTAAGGGTTGGCCCAAAACTTGGAGAAGAGGTCAGGTAAAAATGTGTCCGGTGAATCTTCTTCATTCTACAATCAAGTAACGAGGAATAGAGGGGGAGATATCTAGGGAAACAAATGAAATTAAATTTATACAGCTCAATGTTTTATGCTCCAACCTACTTTAAATGCCAATCATTAACAATACGTACTAACAGAATAAAGTATCCATATGCAAGTTAAGAACTAAGATGAAGGCAACATAACAGTACCTTGGCAAATTTACCACTGAAAACAGAAACCACTACTTTCCAAAAGGCCGGAATGTGATGAATAAGTACAGCACTTAGCCTCCGAATGTATCTTCCTAGAAGAACATCAACTTCTTCACCCACCATCTCTATTAACTGTGAATCTATGGGGAGAGATTCAACTTCCATAGAGAGGGGTTTGTCATTATCCGACTGAACAGTGAACGTAAGTTAAAACCATTATTCAGTATGAATCTGTTCATAAAGTACCTACATATGTAAAGTAGTTGTTCATTAAAAAAAAAAAAACTGTGCTTAAAATCTTGACTTACTCTTTGTTGAATTTGCCTCCACATTGCATCAGAAAGCGCTCTTTCATCCATCTCATTATGCAACGTTTCCATCCTAGATTCATGATCTAACGTGCATTTTTCAAGTAAACCTCGAATTCTGTGATTCTGCCAAAGGATAAATTTTGAGAACCAACATGTTAACCTACTTGCACACTATATTGATATAACTTTTGTTTTTTAAAAATTAAGGATTTCATTGATTAAATAAATTTACATCTAGAGTACAAAAGGTCGAGGATAATCCAAAAGGTCTAGATTACAAAGAGTTATAGTTCCTAGTAATCATCTACATCTTGATATCTATGAGGTACTTATGAGACAACATACACCAGTATTACTCCAAACTCCATCTTCTCTTCGTACTACTTGATAGATTTGCTGCTATTCCTCTTGCTAACATGGCCAATCTGCAATGGAAGAAAATGTCCTAAAAAACCATTTCAATGCTTCAACTTTGTTGTCTAAAGATATTGCAATTACGCTTCTTCCAGATGTAGTAAACCAAAGCTGTCCAGCTTAACTTAATTGCTTTGAGATTAGCTACATTATGCACTCTAAGGTTCCCCAACCAAGTAAAAGTTTCACTTCAAGAGTCCATTGGTCTGTCCATGTTGAGAATAATCTGCATTTGGTCCCATACTTGCCTAGTATATCTGCATCTAATCATAAGATACTCCAGATTTTCCATTTCTGAATTACATAAGTCACAATGTAATGTGCTAGTAGAGAACTTGATCCTGTCCCTCGTAAGCAACCCTCCATTGATTTCCACCCATAAGATAAACAAATAAATTGGATGGATGTCACTATCCCACACTAGCTTTGTCCACTCCAGCCTTGTGTTTTGCGAAAACTGCAAAAGTGTTTTGCATGCTTTTGTGCTGAACTTCCTTGATTTATTTGCTAGCAACTGAATTTCATCTTGTTCTCCTTGGCATCTATGCAATTCTTCAATTATGAGGCAGACGCTTCTATTATTATGGAATGGCCATATCCATTGATTGTTTCTAATTAAAACACACACTTTAGTTTCTAGATTCACCTCCAATTTCAAGGGTTATACCTCTTCCACTTGATATAGGGGACCTTTACAATGCCAATTATCATACCAAAAAGACATGCTTTCTCCATTCCCAATCCTATGGAATACTTGTTGCATCCATTTTGGTGGGTTGCATCTTAGGCCTGAGATCTCTTGAAACTCCTTCATTACTCGCAAGATTAAATCTATTGAGTTTTTCTCAACTCTACAAAACTATAGCAAGTCATCTACAAAAGCTAGGTGTGTGATCTTCATACCTTTACATCTACTATGGAACTAGAATTCTAGGTGCCTCCTTATATTGCTTGCGAGGAGAGATGATGAAACCTCCATGCAAATTACAAATAGGTAAGGGGATAATGGGTCCCCTTTCCTTAAGACCCTCCTTGCTCTGATCAGGTTTGTAGGTTGCCCATCTACCAGGATTGCCATAGAAGCAATGGTTACACATTCCTCTACCCATTTTCTGAACATGGGAGGATAACCTATTGATTCCAATCAATTAAATAGGAAGCTCCCGTTGATTGAATCATAGGCCTTTGGAAGATCCATCCTTATAGTGCAGTTCCTCATTCTCCTCTTAGCATTATACCCCTCAAGCAATTCCTGACAGAGCAGGATATAGGTACCCACTGATCTCCCCTTGATGAATGCATTCTATTCTGAGCTGATTATCTTTCCCATGCTTGCTCTAAGTCTATTAACCATATCTTTGTGATAATTTTGTATAGAAAGTTACAGCTGGCTATTAGCCTGAATTATTCTAGCTTCCTTGCATTGCTTTGTTTAGGAACAAGGCAGATAAACATTTTATTCCATAAATATCCCGATGTTTTTGAAAAAATTTCCCATTGTACGAATTTGGTCTAAGGGCTTTACTAAGGTTCATAGAGAAGGTAACATTTTTTATTTCTTCCCTTGTTATTTCCCTAACCAACTCCACCTTGTCTTCTTCATAAAGCTTTTTAACACCTACTAGAATCTCCTCGAGTATGGCCCTTGTTGTCATTACCGTCCCATAGTACCTAGTAAAGTACTCTTAAGGCAACCCCCTTCTTACTTTCTGGGTCCTCATGGATCTGCCCTGCTTCATTTCTAGCATTCTGATAGAATTCTTGTTTCTCCTAGCTGAGATTGAGCTCATAAAATACTTAGTACATCTCTCACCCCCCTTCATCTAGATCATTCTAGATTTCTGCCTTAGTAGTGTATTGGTACTGGGAAATAGTTGGTTATACTTTTCCATCAGGGTAGCTTCCACTTTTCTCACTTGCAGATCATCTGGACTATCCAATAATCTTTTTTGACATTTCTTTAGCTCCTCCAAAGCAGCAACTTTAGCTTTTAACTCCGAATGTACTATTGCTCTGCTGAGCAATTTCAATATAGTTTTCAAGGCTTTCAGTTTCATGCTAAGTTGGTAACCTTTGAGCCTGGAACCTCCCTCTACATCTCCATTCTAAGTATATTTCTAAATTCAAGATTGTCCATCAAGTGATTGAACATCCTAAATGGGGCCTTCTCTTCCTTTCATTTGTTAACAATTCCACTATTATTGGACTGTGATCTGATACAGCTGGATTATCAAACATAACACTGCTTGTTGGGTATTTCTCTATCCACTTATCATTAACCATACATATGTCTAACTTCCTCAACAAAAACCATTCCCCCAATTGCTTATTGTTCTCAGAATAAAAGTTACCATACCATTTCAAATCAACCAAAACCTGTCCTCTCCACCATTTCCTTAAGTTCTTGGCAGTCTACTTGGTTCCATCTTTTCCCTCCCTTTGATTCTTCTAATTTTAGAGTGCAATTATAGTTGTTGATGATTGTCCACGTATAACTCATTGAATTGCTTGTTCTCTCCAGCTCATTCCATGCATGTTGTCTTTGGAATTTGTGGTTTGCTGCAAACATCACTATAATTGCAATCATTGTCCCGGTAGCTTTGATGAAGATATCATAATGTATCAACTGGTCATTTTCAAGTTGCTTCACGAAATCCACTTTTTGAGGAATGAAGCCAATTATCACTCACCCATTGAAATGATGATCATGGTTGCTCATTACCCTCCATCCTTTGTCTAGGAACCATAAACTCTTCTCCAATTGCCCCCTCTTTATTTTGGTTTCCAATAAACCAACAAAATCTAACTTCTTGTTCTTAATAAACTCCTTAACCGCAAGTTGTTTATTTAGGCTATTTATGCCTCTAACATTCCATGCTAATACTTTAATCATTTTTTCCTTTGACATACTCTTCTCCTCCTATATTTCCTATTTAAACCCAGGGTTATAGCTGTTCTGTCACTTTTGGACCCAGAAGTTTTACCCCTTTCCAACACTGAAGTGCCAATCGTCTCTACCTCCTGTTCGACTCCCTTATCCCCAATTGTCTATGTTACCTTCTCAATCATATTAGTTCTTGCCAAATTCATGGCCAGTTTCCCATTGCCTGACCCTTGGTTATCCCCCTCAATCTGTGCTACAAGCCCTAGCATAATACTCTCCACCTGATTCTTTTCCAGTTTCCCATTCCCTACCACTTGAATATCTTCCTGATTCATGCTCTGGAAATTATGCTCTTCAAGTGGTACCTCTCCTTCTGCTAGGAGAGCCTTCTCTGAGCTTGGACTTCCCTCATTCATCGGCCTCCCCTCCTTCTTCTCTTTTCTTTTCCAAACCTGCTTCTCTTCCTTCATCTTTGGTCGCCACATGTATGCTACTCCCATTGAATCCTTTACAAGTTCTACTTTCTCATCTAGCTTCATGATTCCAAGGGTACCCAAAAGCTTCCTCATTATATCAACATCAACGCAAACTCTAGCAAACCCAATCCTCTTCATTAAGGCAATATTCTCATCAAAACCTAAGAGTTTTCCAATCTTACTGGCAATATAGCTCATATCCTTCACAGACCAATATTCCAAGGGAACCTTGTGAATATTCACCCATAAAGGAATTGAATGAAGCTTGCTCCTATCCAAGGTAACTCCAAGTTGCCACTTCTTAATAAGAATTGGATGCCTTATTATGTGACAGGCCCTACTTCCAGTACCTTGTGTGCATTCTCTTCAGTGTTGAATTTGAATACAAAGAGTTCATCTTCGTTTACCATAGTACTCGCCAACCCCTTGTTCCTCCATGCAGCATCCGCTCACTTGCTAACGACTAGAAAAGCTAACCTCTTCTCTAGAAAGAAACCCACAAAAGATGTACTCCACCTCTTAGCACTTGTCGTAGGACTTCAATTGGAGCTTGGATCAGTTTGTCCCCATCTGACTACACATATCTAAGTCTGCCTAAGTTCCCAAGATCCCCTACAATGGATCGTCACGTACTCTTCTTCTCCAGCCCCTGTAGTGTCCTTTCCACTTTGCCTCCTAGCAGTGTAAAGTCTGCTATATTGATGATTGGGGTTTCGGTATCAACTTGGGGACTGGGTTGGTTAGTACTGGGAATTTCCATTGCCGTAAAGTTAAGAGGTCAAATGGAAAGAGAGGATAGGCAGTCAGAGGGATGAGCAGAGTGTGAAGGTTGAAGAAAACTCTCATCGGAAAAGGGGAATGTGGGTGGTGTCAAAGGATGTCAAAGGTTGGGTGTTGATGGGAGTCGGAGATTGGGTGTCGATGGTTCGATGTGGGTGAAGGTTGAAGGTTGGGTGTCGAATGGGGTGAAGGTTGGAGGTTGGGGGTGAAGGTCTGAGGATGGGTGTCGATGGGTGGGAAGGTATGAGGATGGGTGTCGATGTCGGAGGGTGGGTGCCGATGGGTCAAAAGGTCAAAGGATCAACCGATACCTAGGGAATCTATTAGGGAAAACTCGAATGAAAGGACAGCTACATGATTTATTAAGAAAAGACATTAAATCTAACATTTGGCAAAGATAATAAAAAGTCTAGAGCCAAAAGGCAGGGTAAAGTCTGAGAAGTCAGACTTTACCATTTCTAGAAGTCAAAGCTTTTGTTCTGCCTCTTCGTCACCCACATTAGTGTACCATAGGTTCCAATCGACCTCCAAGTTCATAATAGCAAGGAGGTTAATTTTAAGACATTATGATAGTTTCTTAATTCCATTGAAGAAGCTTCATCATGAATTCAGTTAGTTTCTTGATTCCATCAAAGAAGCTTTAACATGAATTCAGTTTCTTGCACTTGATGTGGCCAACAAGATAGGGATTTTTTTCTGATTCATACATCTTATTCTCATTCTCCGGACTCTTAAGCATGTTTTATATCTACTTTTCTTCTGTTGTCTTCTTATTGATGATTTTATGGTGAAAACATGGTTAAAGTAGTCAGACCACAAGTTACTAGCAAGTGGTACACAGATCATGTTCATCTTTACGATTTAAAGCTTCTATAATCAATAACATTGAAGTGGTGAAGAGTGGGAGGTGAAGGGAAAGGTAAAGGTAAAGGTAAAGGCAAAGGTTGGAATATAGAAAGTCTCTGATACTTCAGAAGAGATAGGGCTTGGAATTCCATAGTAATATAGAATTCTACGTTCTTTACTTAGTTGGAGTATCTCTCTTGTCTTCTATAATAAAAGTTGAAAACTTTCATATCTGTATCATTAAATAACTTCAAGTGATACTCCCAATTGTTGACCAGCAAACATAATATTGTTTGTTGAAACACTCTGCAATCAGAAAAAGTAACAAGTTTCGCAGGACCCTTAGAAAATATCATGGTTAAGGATACACTGACCTGTATGTTTAAATAATGCCACACTGGATCAGAATCAGGCTCCAGTTCCAACAACAGACGCACTGTATTCTCAAGCTAAGTAAATGATGATGAAATTAATTAAGGGACACTATATAGCATGATAGCACCTTGATTATAATCAGACATACATCAAGCATGAGAGAGTACTATTAAAAAATCATATGTTTTGCTTACTTGTGCATCAACTCACCAAACACGTAGATTAACACACTTCAAAAAGCTCAACTACTATTAAAAACCAAGATAATAACCCCAAATAACTACTCTACAAGCATCTAGTGCAGTCCATAAGTTCAGTGATGAAGCTCAAGATGGCGTGAGGTTCAAGACCCAAAATTATCATTGACCTCTCAAGATGTGTTCAGCGTTGATGGCAAAGCTTGGATCATAATTCTGGGTAGGTATCTTTTTGTTGTGATGGTTACCCTTTATTGTCAATCATCTCAGTTAACAATTTGGCGAGCTAGCATATCAGGACATTGACTGCGCACCAAAGAATCTTGTACATTGTGAAAATGAAAAAAGAAAGAAAAGAAAACATAGGGCTTATCCCTTTCATCAAGAAGAACTACTCCACACAAAAATAAAGAGGGGGAGAGGAGTATTTCAAAGCTTTCAGAAGACATTTTTTCATCCGACTGAAATCAACAAAGAAAATCAACATAGGAAAGTTAACCCCAAATTCCTTCTCAAATGGGTTTCTTGCAGATTAAAAAGTACGATCAACCAAACAAGAGCATAATGAATAACTTGTGAAGTGATCCCCTATTTTGTCACACAGATTTTGCCAATATAAGACTGTCTTTCCTCTAAAGGGTAATGTTAAAAGAACAAGAAAACAAGTAGATAAACAAGTACAATGTGAAAATAATACCTTTAGCACAGCAAATGGTATCCACTGCCATAAATATAAAAGAGAAAGATAAACGTTTGGTTTCTTTATTTTACCAAGATACTTACAATTGTAAGGTCTATTTGTGGGTCCTCCATTGACTTATAGAGTGTGCCTTTGAACTCGTGCATCACTTTGTCAACCTCTTCAAGGACACGTTTTAGTATACCTACCTAAAATTAGCTCAAAATCAGAGGTCTTCTAACAGAATAAAGCAAGTTCAATGCAAAAGAATGAAGTTGATACGATTGGTGAATCAGCTACATTTAATATCCAAATATTATGGGGACTACAATTGCAAATAGAGCTCAATCACAATCAGACCCAAATTCGATTAACTCATGTTTCCTCCAATAGACTCTACCCAATAAACAGCTCACCTTATAATTGCAAATAGTACTCAGAAATCAAATCCAATTTCATTGCTAGAGGAACTAAGATTGAATTTGTGAGAACACAAGACATGCATATTCTAGTAGATAGACAAGCTACTACTTATAGTCTTCTCATTTTGTTCAAAGATATATAGATGTTTATAAAATAGTAACAAATGCAACATGCAGGCATTACTAGCATTAATTTTTACAAACTTGATGATGCAAAAGAGCTTCGAGTTTATAAAAGAAATAAAAGAGGGAAAATGTATCAATCACAAGCTTTAATTTGGTGGGATGAATAGTCGGAGTTTTTAATTTTTACAAACTTGATGATGCAAGAGAGCTTAGCGTTCATAAAAGAAATAAAAATTAAAATAATCTACTGTGATAGTTGTTCTGATTCTTGTTTGATGGAGTTTTTCTTGTTGGGATTCATATGCGGAATGGAAATGGAGCCTGGAAAGCTGATCATCGAAGGTATCTCACAGGACACTAATGAAGATTGTCTTAAGGAGTATTTTCAAGTTTTTGGAGAAGTCATTGAAGTTGTAACAAGGAAGGATCGCGCTACTGGACATGTATGTGGTTTTGGTTTTGTTATTTTTGTTGATCATAGTGTTGCCGAAAGAGTGGTGATGGAAAACCTCATATATGGAAGAAACAGAAGTTGCTAAGTTAAATTCTCATAGTTTGAATTCGGATTAATACTAGTGATAGATGTTTTCTTTTCACTGGTATGAATCAATGGGCTTCCTTCTATCTTCTTTCCTACTGGATATCATAATTACATTGTTTCATCTTATTACTGTGATTGTGGATGTTTTATGTTGAAATGTTGACAAGAGAGCAAACGTAAAAATTTGTCGATAGTGGATGTTTTATGTTGAAATATTGACAAGAGAAAATGTAAAAATTTGTCTTTATTTTAAAGGAAAAGTCAGGTGCTTCACTGGGTGAAAAAAAAAAATGCCTTGTTGCTGGGAGGACTGTAAAATATTTAACTTCTGGCATTCATGAGGCATTATAAGCATTGTCTTCCCAGTTTGTATATGTTTGCAACTTCAAGCGTTGATCATATACTGGGACAAATGATAGGAATTATATTCATAATCATAACAACAAAAAGATCAAACTAACAGAAGAAATATTTCTTTTGGAATGACTTGCATATGAGTATTCAATTGGAAGGCACATTAAGCTATGTTAATACTAAGTGGACTCATGACATGTTACAGGCTGAAGTTAATGCCTTTACTTGTTTAGATGCCATAATTTTGTTAGGTAACTTCCACCTTATCATTTCCTTGGGAATGAACAGAAGAAATCACTCAAAAAAGTATACGTTTTGTTGAGCTACTGAATCAATAGCTTAACTAAATGGGAAACTATAGAAAATCAAATATCAAGTAAAGAGGGAAAGTTAAACTTTTTTTTTTTTTGCTCTCTTATAGTATGAGGTAAGCCTCACTAGAATTCTTGATCATGCTACCAATACAAATCTTGACGATGTTAGTGATAAAAAGGTTGAGAAGCATGCGTTTAATATTCATTTCCATTTATGAAATGTTCTTCTTGCATTACAAACACAGAGTTGTGTGTTTTTGGTTTGCTAATAAATGTTGGACTGTAAGAGCTCCATAATTTGTGAGCTTGGTTTTCTAAACTTCTATAATCGTGTTTGATTTCACGGTTACGCTTTCTCTTTCAGGTTGAGGCAAAGAAGGCAGCTCCTAGGGATGATCAAAATGTTCTGCACAAAAGCAATAACAGCATCTATGGATTACCTGGTCATGCACGCACAAAGAAGATATTTGTAGGAGGTTTAGCATCCACAGTCACAGAGTGATTTTAATAAATACTTTGATCAGTATGGCATAATTACAAATGTTGTGGTCATGTATGACCACTACACGCAAAGGCCAAGCGGTTTTGGTTTTATCACTTATGACTAAGAGAAAGTATAGATAAAGTGTTGCTCAAAACTTTTCATGAACCAAAAACATAAAGAAGAGTTTCAAATAACAGAGAAACTCCATAAATCTCTCAGGCCTCCGAGATATGCAACAATGTTACTGATACTATTTTGAAAGCAACAACAGTTACGACAACCACCACCACTGTGATAAACATAAGAGAAGACGAGGCAATGAGCAAGAAGAGAGTCATCAAATCATGCTTAAAGGCACCAAGAAAGCATCTTTACAATAGGGAAAGAGAGAAGATTTCAAGGTATCCAACGAAAAGAGAAAGGCCAGTGGTGAGGAGAAAATTCTCCAGCCATTAAAATTATATGTATAGGGTTAAATTAAAACAAGTAAAGGGGTCCCGCAATGCCACGTCAGATCCACATGCAATTGTGGGGCCCACTAGACATTAAAGTATTATAAATATGTTTCAGGTCATTATCCTGGCAGAAATCTGTTTCAGATCAAGATTTTCAGATAATTTATTCAAAATTGCAGTTGGACAAAAGGAACACTTTTGTGGTCCACTATGACTTTTCCAAGGAAATCAACTTTGCCTACTCAATACTTCTATAAGGGAGTATATGGTTTGGGAACCACATAGAGGACGGGCAATAGTTCACTTTGGAAGAGATAAAACCATAGTAATGATTGAAGATTGCTTTTATTGACCCTCTTTAAAGCAAGATGTGTCTAAGGCCATACAGCAATGTCGAGCTCAATTAGCTAAAGAAAAGAAACAAAATTCTAGACTATACATATCACTACCTATGCCTCGTGAACCATGGCAAGACATAAGTATGAATTTTGTATTGGAAGTCCCTAAATCGAGAGGTTATGATTCTATTTTTGTGTTGGTGGATATCAACAATTTATTGTCAAGTGGGAAGAAAGATCAAAGTCTAGTAACACTTGGATTTAAGTTGAATCCACACTTATACGGTTTGTATTCATCAAATTCTAAATCAAGGATGACTTCAAACAAGCTAAGAGAATTGATGCAAACAAGCTTAGAATTTATGAAAGAAATAAAAGAGAGTAAATTAGTCAACCACAAGCTTTAATATAGTAAGATGAAGAGTAAGAGTTGACATAACAGCAAAGACAACAAAGACTAAAATTTAGTTTATGCTAAGATTCCTCATTAACCCAGACACCGCGACTCAGTGGAATTTCAACTGGGCATTAATGATGATGATGATGCTAAGATTCCCTATTAAATAGAAAATAGTAGTAAGTTATATATGTTACTATAGTTGTACATATGTTATCCTAGTTATTTAGGACTTACAGAATTTTTATTAAAATGTAACTCAATTTTGTTTTGGGTATTTAAGTTACCTTTCCTACTAAAAAAAGGATCCTTAGAACTTTTTTATAAATATATGTATAATCAATCCTTTACTAATAATAAATATCCCAGATTAAACTTAAGTTTTCAATTAGAAGGTATGATGCTTTTGTCTAACAGTGATTTTTAGACCCTAGAAGTGATTCCTAGTTTCCTACCCTCCATTACTTGTTTACCTCACTAAATTCCAACAATTTTAAGCTGAATTTCCAATGACCAAAATTCTGAATTTTAGAAATATCAAACCTAAAATTATAGCCAAAAATTCTAGCCTAAATTTTCAACAATCAAATCCTAAAAATCCAGTTGTACCCAAATCTAGAACTCCAACATCCCAAGCTGAAATCCAAATCTAAAATCTGAATTTTTAGCAGCCCAGCAACAATCAGCAGCCCATATTTCCTAGTTTTTATGAGCTTTAGCTACTAGTTAGATGGAAGAAATAAAGTGAAAGGCTGCAAGTAGCCATCACATGAAAAAAACTGCAAGTCAACCTCCAGAAGTATATAGCAAATATATTAAGCACAAGAATAATATATCCATAATCAAAATTTCACATGTAAATATGAAATGCACAATGTTTTGTGAAGATAAATGTATGGTGTATCATGACATCATAATGTGAATGGTTTTAAGTGGAAACCCAAGCCTTCCTAGTAAGCCTAAATCATAGAAAATAAACAAGTTCATGTGTAATGTGGAACAGTTAACAACACTTGTTTGATGCCAATTAATTTTTGGCTGTACAAAATGAGTTTCAAACAGATTGCATGAAATTGAAGTAAAAGTTTGATCCTTGCTTACATGAGAAGGCAGAGCAATTGACTTCGCCTTTTTGTATTCCCTAAGAGCAAAGTCATATTCACCCTTGCTAATGCTCCCACGAATTGTACTGGGCAAATTGAACAATGTTCGGAATCTTTGAAACATCCCTTGAACAGATCTTATTTTTTCAGCTTGAGCCTGTTGTTTAGAATAGAAACAAATCAAGTCTTCCATGTCGTATTAAAAATGTATGAAGTCCCATGAAAATCCCAAAACATTAAACCAACAGAACCTGTCTCTCAAATAGAGGTTCAAAAGCACGATTAGCCAATGATGTAACTCCTTGCATGCAGTTATACAAGTGAGAAGTCCCACATCCTTCAGGGTCTTCTTCAATCCGTTTCAATTTTGATTCAATATCTGCAAACAAATCTCGGCTTTAGAATCAAGAATATGTAAAAGTGTGGCCAATTGCGAGAAAAAAAGATTTTTAAAAATGACCGAAGATGGATTAGCCATCGATATGTTTAACATTAGCACCGATGTGAAGCTGATGTTCATATACCATCAATTGTAGTTTTACAAGAGACAAAGCAGTCAAAATTGTCTTTGACTAATTGTTTTCTTTCTTGAGTTCGTCCCTTTAGATCAGTTTTCAAAGCAAGAGCACCCGCTTCCAAGTCTGCTGAACTTGTGTCTTGATGTATTCGAGATAAAAACAGCTTTGAGTCAAACTTTTCGGAGAAATATAACAACTTTTCTGTGAATATATAAAAAGGAGAGTCACTATAATGTTCATCAATAACAAAGCCATGAAAGTTACGCAATAATAAATGTGTAAAATGAGATTAATAATATAGTTTGGTTGATCAAGGATTAACTCTATGAAAAATTAGACATGAAGTTGACATAAGACTCAAAATAAGGTTATTAAATTTCAAATATATATACATATAGGTCTCAAACAAACATTATCAAAGAAGAATCTTTAGATTAAATAGCAATAGTTGGCTTTTTAAGCATTAAGATCAAAGTCTTGGAAGCATGTTTGTAATAAGACAGAAAAACAATAATACCAAAAACAACAATATCATAAAAATTTTCTATATAAACTTTCATTGTTATAACAACAATATCATAAAAATTTTCTATATAAACTTTCATTGTTATAACAGGACAAGCCCCAAATCTTTGCAAATATGTTATAAAGTTATTCACTTGATTACAATAGCATATTTCTTCCACATTATAGACTATAGATGGCTATATCAGATCTACCTTAAAGGCCATGTTTTTTATAGCTTCAATTGGAAATAAATAAATCCATCATAGCCAATTTTAGTGCATATCCCTAATAAAGACATGCATGTAGTTTATACTTCGAAATGTTGTTTGCCAAAAGACTTGCCAATTGTTTTTCCAATATTGTACATTAATAACATTCAACTATAATTTTTCTAGAAATTTTAATTTCTTTAAAAAGAGAAAGGAACTTCTGAAAAAAATAAATAAGAATGAAGTAATTCCAATAGAATAATGTTCGATCCAATCACGTCTCTAGATCAACAACCTATAACATGGTATTAGAGCCTCTACATTTAGCAAGTATTAAGTTCAAGTCATATAGCCCTCATTTCTAGTGGATAAGTGAGTGTTTTATATACATTTTAAGTGAGGGAGCATCTCAAAGTAATACCAAATCAATTCCTAAACCTCACACAACAGCTTAAGCTTTTGGATTTGATGATTACTTAAAAATTTATATGAAATTTTAAAATCATCATACGCCTTTCTTCCCACTAGACTTCTATCACCCATGAACATGGAAGCCAACACTAAGTCTTGTCTATAAAGCTTTCAATTTTAGTATTTAGTTCGTGAACATTGTTTAACTACTTTGTTTTCTAGCTATGCTTGTCGTGCTTTTCTTTCTTTTCCTTTTCAATTATCTCAATTTATTTTGTGCTCAACTAACTCCTTGCTTAAATTTACCTAGCTCTCAATAAAAAATAATTCATCCTATGACTTTTATGGAACATTTTGTACTATCCGCCATAGTCTGATATAAAGTATTCACATGTTTTACAACCAGGATTTTGTAGCTGGATTAAAAATGTGACAAGAAAATGTCACTAAAGCTAACAGGTAAACAAAAAACTTTGGCAAACTAAGATACAAGTAGTGTACTCTAAATAGAGAGGTCTTTCTTTTTTCATATGCCTTTTGCACATTTTTCTTCATTTGTTGTGTCTTTTAATTAGCCTAAACACTTCTGTTTCAAACACTTGTTCCTTTAGTTATTTTATTTATTTAAGTGAAATTCAGAGAATAGTTAACTAAGGGCTTGATACGAACTCAAGAACCTTGTAGCCTTTATACAAAACTAACTACATAAGGAAAAGATCTTAGGAATAAAAAGGAAATCACACAATAAAGAGGACATCATACTCTCCCTAATATAGATATTTCCTAGCATCTAATATAAATATTTCCTACCACTCCTCCTCAAGCTGGAGCATACATACCATAAGCTCCGAACTTGTTACATATAGGTTTCAACTAAGACCCTCCTAATGCCTTGTTGAATAAATCAACAAGTTGAAGCTTTTCACAAACAAAGTGACAATCCACCTCAGTATGTTTGGTTCTCTCATGAAAGAATGGATTCGAGGTAATATGAATGGCTGCTTGATTATCACACACAAACTTCATTAGAGTGGAGTACTCAAAACCAAGTTCCTCAAGAAGATGTTTTAACCAAATAAACTCACATGTAGTATATACAACATGGCCATGTACTCAGACTCAGCACTAGAACATGCAACAAACGAACTGCTTTTTACTTTTTCATGACACTATATTTCCACCTGATCATAAAAGCCTACCAATCAGCATTTGCATACCCTTGAATCTAAATGTCTCCATGATGTTGGTAAAGAAGACCTTTCCCTGGAGAGCCTTTCAAATATCTCAAAATTCTAATAAGTGCGTCCCAATGACTAGTTCGTGGAGATCCCATAAACTGACTCACTACACTTGTAGCAAATGAGATATCTGGACGAGTAACACTCAAATAATTCAATATACCAACAAGTCTTCAATACTTACTTGGATCTTCCAACTGCTCTCCTTTATCAGCATTAAGTTTTATATTTGGTTCCATGGGGTTATCAACTAGCTTTGTTCCTAATAACCCGTTTCCTTTAGAAGACCAAGGATGTACTTTCTTTAAGATAGACAAATCCCCATCTTCGACCTTGCTATCTCAATGCCCAGAAAATATTTTAGTAAACCAATATCCTTTGTTTGAAATTTAGTATGTAAGAATGACTTTACAGATTGGATTCGTACTTTATCATCTCCAGTAATAAAAGTATCATCATCATAAACAATCAAAAGAATTTTTCCAGCCTCGGAGTGACAATAAAACAAAGTAATCCACACCACATCGATGCAGACCAAACTCCATAGCCTACTAAAACGCCCAAAACAAGCTCTTAGTGCTTTTTCAGACCATACAAAGATTTGTTAAGCCAACACACTATATCAGTCCCCCGTTACCCGAGTGGTTGCTCCATAAAAATGGTCTCCTGAAGATCACCATGAAGGAAAACATTTCTTACATGGAGTTGATGAAGACACCAATCATGCGTGGCTGCCAATGCAATGAAAACACAAACGGATATCAATTCGGCTACATGAGAAAAGGTTTCAGTATAATCCATTCCATACACCTATGTATAACCCTTAGCTACGAGGCGAGCTTTTAAACAATTAATTATGCCATCAGAATTGACCTTAACATTGAACACCCAACGACAGCCCACAATTGTCTGACCATCTGGAAAAGTAACTAAGTCCCATGTGTTATTAGCTTGCAAAGCCAACATCTCTTCTTCCATGGCATGTTTCCATCCAAGATGAGCCAAAGCTTCTGAATCAGACTTAGGTATAGGAATAGAAGACAAAGTTGATACAAAAGCAGCATATGGCGGTGATAATGAGTTATAAGAAACAAAGTTTAAAATAAGTGAGACGTACAAGATCTTTTTCCTTTACGGAGACCAATAGGTCAATCAAGATCATCGTATGATGAAGTGGAAGATGGAGAAGACAATGGTGACGAGCGTGAATCGTCTAGTCGTACTTCATGATGAGTGCGTAAAGTATAAACCTATAAATCAGAACGAGATAAACATTCCAAAGGAGTAGGATTAGTATTAGGAGCAACATAATTGGGATTTGTTTGGGAAGGAACAAAAGGAATTGGTAGACACTCATCAGTGTCAATTGAGACAAACTGAGCATCAGAAGAGTACAGTGTGTCTTCAAAGAATGTAACATCAGTGGACACAAAAAAATGACAAACAAGAGTACCTGAGAAAAAAGCACTTTATAGCTTTGAGATCTAATTTATCTATGTTAGGCTGAAGTTAATGGCAAAACAAACACATTCGAATACTCAAGGATTAATGGAAAAAGGGTCTTAATAGGGAAAGAGAATTGAGAATGGAGTTTTACATGTTAACACAAAAGATGGCATTCGATTGATAAGAAAACATGCAGTAAGTACGGCAACTCCCCAAAAACTTCATGTGAATTCACAAGGTACGAGTTGTTTCAACTATATGATGGATTTTTTGCTCAACTATCCCATTTTGTTGAGGAGTGTGTGGGCGGGAAGATTGATGTTGAATACCTTATTGTTTCAACTAGCCGAAAAATGAGCTAGAAAAATATTCTTTAGCATTATCACTACGAAGAACATTGATTCGGGTATTAAACTAATTTTGAATTTCACAACAGAAAGAACAAAATACAGAGAATAGTTCTAAACGATCTCCCATTAGATATAACCAAGTTATTCAAGAGAAATCGTCAACAAAAACTACAAAATAATAAAATCCCAACTTAGACTTGATATGACTCGAACCCCAAATATCTATATGGATCAACATAAAAGGTTTTTCAACTCTTTCATTGACTAAAGGAAAAAATGAAGTACGATGATGTTTTCCTAGCTGACACAACTCACAATTTAAACTAGGAATAGAATCTAACCCTGGCACTACTTTCTTGAGATTTTCCAATGATGGATGACCTAATCGACTATGGATATCAATAGAAGAGACTGACATTGAGCATGTGATGGATGATTGCAACTTGCCAAAATAGTACATTCCATTAGATTCACGCCCTTCTCCAATCGTCATCCTGGTCTTCAAATCCTAGATAATGGCATTATTAGCATAGAAACATAAAGAACAATCTAGTTGTTTTGTCAATTTGCTCATAGACATAAGATTGAAAGGAAAGTTCGGTACAAATAATGTAGACATGTGAGAGAAGAATAAGGATGAGAGGGTTTGACACCTTTAATGGTGGCAGTAGATCCATCAGCAATAGTAAGTTTATCATTATGAGAGGCAAGTAAGGGAACGATATGGTTAAAGTTGGTTATTTTACTTGAAATATGATTAGTGACACCAGAATCTATTTCCCATGACTGTTTTCTAGGGATAAATCAATAACAGGTGCTTGGGTTACGTTGATGAGCCACAGATGCCATAGAAGAAGACGATGTTTATTGAGCTGACTGATACTACAAATACTTAGTATACTCATCCTAAAATAAATTAACAAATGATTGTGAAGTTATAGCCAAAGAATGTTCTTCAAAAGATGGAATATAAGCAGCTTGCAAATGGGGATATTTATCCCAACAAGACTTTTCATCATGACTCCTCTATCACAGTGTGTGCAATGGAGTCGTGAGCCTCTACCACGTCCTCTACCACCATGACCACCATGTCCTCCTTGACTTCCCCTGTGACTTCATCTGACTTGTGAACCAAATTGTGCTGCAAGTGCTAACCTATCAAGGTTATTCTCTGGTGGATTCACCCTAGTCATAGAGCGAGAGAGTCTAGAATATATTTCAACTAAGACTGGAAAGTTTACTCCTCCCAAGATTTGTACTCACACAGGCTCACACTAGGGTTTCAGTCCAGCCAAAAATGCCAGTGTCACCAAGTGCTCTCCTTGACTCTGCATCTCCTTAATATGAGATGTGATCAGTAGCAGAGAATTCAACTCATCAAATGCACATTTCACTTTCCCAAAGTATTCAATCAAACTTTCCTCCTGTTTGGAGTGAAATAACTCAACAGAAATATCATACATGTGAAGCATATTACTGGAGTAAAGAAGCTTAGCATAGTCCCAAGCTTGCTTACAAGTGCTAACATGACAGAATAGGATTGAGATTTCAAGTTCCATAGAATCGAAAAGAATATGTAGTAATTGTGCATCATCACGTTGCCAATTTTTTAGTATTTTCTGATCAATTAGGGGATTAGATGTAAGATGAGACAACTTTCTCTGACCTCAAAAGAACTATTCTACATTCTTAGATAAAAAGAATAGTTATTATTGTTTAGTGATTGGTGATTCGCAAGGTTAAGGAACCCATTGTTGGAACACCTGTCAATGATTTACTATTGAAACCTGACATTCCTGGCTAAACAGACACTACTACACTGCTGACGATGTTCCAAAACGTATAAAAGATGTTAGTAATATCAAAACACCCATGTTCTGGTTAGTTTTGACATAAAACAAGACCAAAACTCCATTCAGGACAAAGATGTGAGTCGAGCCATCAAACTGTCGTCATCGGTGGTTGTCAAACGACGGCATGTGACACCCACACACCAAGGCATGCGTGAATTTCCAGCGATATTGCCGGTACTCTAGTGGTCACCAGCACCTCCTAGTTACTTATGTGGATTTGGCTTTTGGTTTTGGTAAGTGGAGGTAAGTGTTTTGGATAGGTTAGAAGGTGTAAGGGTTTTACGGTAAATAGGGTTTTGAGGTTTGGAAACTAACTAGGCTCTGATACCATGTGAAATTTAGAGAATAGTTAACTGAGGGCTTGATACTAACTCAAAACCCTTGTAGCCTTTATATAGAACTAATTACATAAGGAAAAGATATTAGGAATAAAGACAAAATCACACAATAAAGAGGAGATCATACTCTCCCTAATATAGATATTTCCTAACATCTAATTTAGCTATTTCCTAACAATTTGTTTTGTACTTTTTCTTTTTCAATTACTTGTTCATTTTATTTACTTATTTGTTTTCTTTATTATTTGTTCATTTATTTACTCACTTTTATCTTTCTTTTTATTTTTTATTTAACACACATCTTTTATATGACCATTTTCAACAACAGTCCCTATAATAAAAAGTTAGCACCAAAGATCCTAGTCTTTGCAATTCACAAAGTAGATCCATTTCTTTACTACCCCTACAACAATAAAACCTTAAATGCAATCATTCCTAATGAACAATCGTAACAAGAAACATGAAATTGTTTGAGTGCCAAATTCTAAGAAATTCTGTTAAGTCATGCTACAAGAAGCTTATAATATATCTATTTTGTGAAATAGATAAAATGAAGCCCCCTTAAAAACCAAAAGAGGTTTCTAACTTTTGTACACCAAGTATCCACACATTAACAAAAGAAATATAATAAAGTCAGGTGATATTAAAGACCTCCAACTGAACCAAGTACATATTCACATAGACACAATGTGGAAAGGGAAACAACTATTCTAGTAACTAACTGGCGTTAAAAACTAGTTCTAGGAAATGGTATCACACTCTACAAGAAGGACATATAGGTAGCATTGTTCTTTCATATCATGTGGCTATTACATCCAATAACATTTTGAAAGTAACTAAAACAAGAGAAAACACTGAGATAGAATGAGATACCATGAAGGTTGCCATCGAGATGATCTTTGTCAGATTTACTTGGTGAACTTTCTGATGACACAGTGATCAATCTTAATGTTCTATTATCTATAATCCTATCAATAGAGCAAATCCTTGAGTTATCAGAATATATACCAAGTTGAACCTTGAACAATATGTAGCAAACAAGAAAAAACTTTATGGTTAAACAAAACAAGTTTAATGCAATCTAATGGAATAATTTTCATTAGAAATAAATAAGTTAGCCAAAAAAAAGAAATTATTAAAAAGCTCAATAACATCGCAAAATGAGGCAACTACATGGTTTCAAAGTTACTTATCCACAAGGGATATTGAGCTACTAGTTCAATAGAAAATTTCCCAAAGAGAAGCTCACCCCAAACCTAATGGATCTATGCATTCCATGCCACAAGGGAATGATTGCAAATTATTAAGAACTCTTTGGCCCAATGTCGATGGTCTTGTTTCATACTTTTGAGCCACCGGTGCTGTCCTCATCTCTCGCATTTCACGAACCCTACGAGCAAGCTGTTAAAGCTCATAATTAGGCAAATTCAAATTGCAAAACGCCTAACAGATTAGTGCAATCCAACATCTTATCCTCCTTTAAAAGAAATCAATAATTGGTTAAAGTGAAGCAAGGTTAAACCGAAGCTATAGTTTAATTCTTTTTTTATTAGTTCCATTCAGTGAAAATAAAATTCAAATGAATATTTTACCTTTCATGTAAGTACATTTACTAAATACGCTGACCATAAGCCATCCAGGTAGTGAATGTTTATTATAATAGATATTATTCACATCCTTTCAGCAATTGTAGTTGACAATACTTAGCGGTGATTTCTCTCCCTCATATGAGCCGCATTAAGTCATAAACAGACCCTCATAACTTAAAGATTCTATGCGATTAATCCAAAGGAGTAGAAACAAACATAAATCGCAAATAGCCATGTCTGGTCATAGTTCACTTCTTGCACCACCAATTATTCGAGTTCTGACGCCTTAAAAAGTGCAGATGAAGTAGTTACATTTATTTGGCATTGCAACTAAATAACCCCAGATCTTCGGCCTATATATTGAGTTTGTAGTATATCTGCCCATCTTAATCATCAAATAATGCTAGAAATTAGAATATCCACTCTCACAACCACAATCATGCACCATCAATCAACCAAAATGACATCTTTTATCGTCCTAGTAAACAAGAATCCTAGAAATTGAAGAAATTTCACATCACCTCCGCCTCATTGACGTGTTTCCAGTAAGCAGGCTCTTCTCCGTCCCAACTTCGATCGTATTCGGCACTGGCGCGGCCTCCGCTACCGCCACGTCCACCTCTCCCTCTCGCACCATCTCGATCCTCACCCACCTCTTCATCTCCACTCGATATGCTTAGCATTTCCACCTCCGAATCGTCATCCTCCTCTACCACTCTCCTGTTCTCCCGTTTTTGCAGTTGTTGATTGGCCGCCAACTTCTGCAGCCTTGGTTTCGGCGATTGCACGAAATTCTCCACCGGTTTGCGATGGCCGGATGATGGAGGCCGCTGGTAATTCAGATCACGTTGAGCTTGTTCCTTCAACGCAATCTGAAGGAGCTCGTCTTCGTCTTCGCTATCGCTGGACATTTTCGTGATTTTATGAAACTTCTGAGAATTATTATCTCACTAGATCAATGCAGTGGATTTGGCTTCCTCAGATTATTTGCGCGTGGGTGGGATGGATTGAGGCGGGGAAGAGGGTGAAGAATTGCGTGCTGTCTTGGGTTTCATTGGTTTTGGTGTGAGTGAGCTAGTCAATGCCACGTGGGATTCAAAAAAAGGAGCTCAGAGGTACTTGGACCTTTTTCTTTTCATATTAATCTTCTTCGTTTTAATTTTTTGACAGGAAATATTGCACATGGGTCTACTGATGAGACCACTTGACAGCTTTTGCCAAAACTTTGGGCAATTTTTTTGCTTTTGGGTAAATTTGGTCTTTATTATGGTAAAAGGTACCCTCCGTCAATGGCCTACACTGTCCATTGGTCGCCTTGAGAGGTCAGGATATTTTGGGACAGAAGAATACGTCCCCTATTGGTCATGTTCGTCAATTTTGGCCCTTGTTGTATGTGTTACGTGTATGCAGTTCTTATCATAATTTCATCTTTTTTTTTAGAAAATGAATTTATTATTATTAGGACAACTGTAATTTAATAAACAAAGGTTCTCATACTCTTGTTGACAAACAACAATAGTAACTCTCTTAAACCAACCACTAGATAGAGATATAAATAAGGACCAAATTTGTCACGTCCCTAAAAACTTAAGAATTAAGACATGACAGCAAAAGACTTTATGCCATAGATATAGATGAATTAAACATAACAAATTTTAGCTAAGTCCGTAGGGGTGAGATTCTCTGTATCTCTTAACTAATTCTTATTCTATTCCAACTCATCTCATCCACATATTTCTGATATAAACTTAGGTGTCACGAGTAAGAATGATTTGTCTAATCTATTTAATAGCACTAGTACTTCCTGTTAAACCTTGAGCATCCCAATATCGTCCTTGGAGCATTCAAATAATTTAAAGTCATTAAAGTCTCCTTGACAACCCATTGCAAGAAATATGACTAAGAAAAATTAGGGAGTGATTGGTTAATAGATTTAGGGAAATATTAATGGGTAAAGAATAAAAAAGAGTTAGTTAGTTATATATTATTATTACATGAATAATATTTTTATATCCGAATTTTAGAGATTACTCCATACCTCTCGAATGAGAGGAATGAAAGTCATTCCTGTGTAACGCGCAAGTGTCACGAGCATTAGAGATCATTGTCACGCCTATAAGAGGAGTGTCACGGGCATGACATGACAGTAGTGTCATGGGCGTGACACTCCCTATCACGCCCATGATAGTTATTTTATCTTTTATTTTTTTATTTTTTTTTCCTTTTTAGCAAAATAATATAATTAATTAGAATATATTAAAATTTGATATAAAACAAATTTCTAACAAATTTTTATTTCTCAAGATTTTTAACAAAACAATTACTATCAACGGTAATGGTAATCATTCATTTGTCCTAACCAACTATCATAATTATAATGATTATATTTATTATCATTTCTTACTGTATTCATTCTCATTCCTATTATTATTATTTCATATGAACCAAGTGCTCCCTTAGCCTTGCAAAGAGGAAGCAGAAGGAACTAAAAAAACTTAGAATACTGACAAGAATATAACATATGGCCAATTGATTTAGGGGTGTCATTATAGAAGATGCATAAATTGCTCAAAACATCAATCCCTTTTGAATTGTTGATAGTGTTAAGTTTGTTTTTTTATGGCAAGCCAAAAAATGAATAAACCTTTAGGAGAATTCCTTTTAAACCAAACTTACTTCAGTTAGTTTATGCCCCACAACTAATCACTTTGATTGTAGTTTAGTGACAAATTATTTAAAGACATTCTTTTTCTTGTACATGTTTAGATGTATATGATAAAGTTCATGGGATAATTGTACATTGTAAATGAAATTATAATGAGATTATAATTATGAGATTCATATTGTATTTATATATTATTCCTAAATATTCTTAGTCATTGTTTTATTAAGATTGGACATTAATAAAACGTAAAAAACCTAGTAAACATTTTGTTTTTCCTTATGAAAGAAGTAGTCGATCTCATAGGCTAAAGTATAAAGATACTTAAAAAAACATGTGGGTGCTTACTAGAAAACAAATTCACTAAACAGACCCGATATGAGAAATTCATTTGGAACATTACTTGTATGTCTATGGAATTATCATTGTGATGATTGTATAAGTCATCATTAGACTTAAGGTCATCAAAGTTATCTTGTATAGGGATTGCTATGTTTTGATACTATTTATAAACTATTTAATTATGGGTTGATCAAACAGAAGTCATTGGATGTAGCATGAATTATATGTAGATAGTTGTGTGATCAAGATATGATTCATTACCCTAAAGTAGTTAGAGAGAATGTCCCGCTGTTCTCGATTAGCATTGATTTAGGAAATCCTTGACTAAGGTATAATGACATTTTGTAAATAGTTTACAAATGTCATTAATTGAATCGATAGCTGATGGTAGGGAACTAATATGATTAGGCTCACAATAGTGTAGACATTAATTCTATGCTCTATGTCTAATCGAAACATTATATGATGAAATAATTAAATTATACCAAACAATCATGCACAAAAAGGTTAGTCAAAATCACTTTAACATTCCTAAACATTTGAGTGGTCATGATGCGTTGCTAGAGGCCAATCTTGATCTATGATTATAAATTGTTTAATTAGAGAATTAAAGATAAATTGAAAGAAGTTTTAATTTATCTAATTCTAATTCTAATTTATAATTTATATTCATTGCCAACATATTTGGGAACCTAATAGGTCTCACATATCGAATGGGTTGAAAGAGCAAAGTTAATTTAATCAAGTTAAACTTGATTATAAAATTTGAGAAATTTTATTATTAAATATGAGATATTTAATAAATAAGGATCAATATAAAATATTGAATCTTATTTTGGCATAATTGGTATTTAATAAGAATTATTTGTAATTCTAATTAAAGTTTAATTGGCATTAGAATTTAATTTCAATTAAATTACTAAAACTTTCAAAGCTTATTATAAATAGGCTTAAGCTTTATAGAGCTAGTACTTCTTGCTTAACCATCTCTCTAAGAGTTACAGAGTTCTCTCAACTCATTCTGTGGATACCGTTAGAAGTTAGAGATTTGTGCGGCTATGGTGGTTAAAATGGATCAGTTTTAGGAATAATTCGAGGGATATGACAAGATAAAGATCAAGCTTCAGAATAAGGTACGAATTAAGTTTCTACTTTATTATGATTTGTGTTAATCATTTTATAGAATTAAAGAGATCTTAGTTTTTAGAAAATCAAAAGTTACGAAAAAGTTTTGTAATTATTCGGGATCGAATCCCAACCTAGTTTCCCTACAACTTCCACCAAGAGCAACATTCACCAAGGGTTGTTAACAGATTAAGGAAAGAATTATTTGTGGATTTTTTTAATTGATGCCCCAACCAAACTACTATCTTTTGCATCCATATCAGGGGAATAATTAGGAACATGCTACGTTATATGGTCAAAGCCTTTGAATGTACATCTTCATTGATCATCAATTATAATAGAGTTTACCGTAAACTTTGTGAAGGATTACGAGCTTGAGATTGCTCTTCCTTTGGACTAAATACAGGCAACCTAACTCATTCCAATTGTAACCAAAAATAATTTCTTTTTACAACTAAGCGCTTTTATATGCAGATGCAATGCATCTCTCAAACCCTATATCTGATTAAATGTCTAAGAGTTGTCAGGGCCATGATTTTTATATAGGTATTGATTTTATTAGACATTTTTCCTTTACTTTGTTTTTACATAATACATTATATGAATTATTTTTTGAAATAGATTGAAGAAAATGACATAAAAACTAATGCCTTCAAAATTGTTATGAATTTTTTCTAAAGATACATTTTTATAATTTGGCACATCTAGAACTTTGATAATAGAGTCAGGCATTCATTTTTGTTATAAGAAAATAAAGGCACTATAAAAGAAGTATCCAATCCTCCACACAATTTCTATGGTCATCCTAAACAAGTGGCTAAATTGAAATTTCTAATAGGTAGATCAAATCCATTCTTGGGACCATAATAGATCAAATCTAGAAAGATTGAAGCTTAAAAGGATGGTTTATATGCATATAAAATAGCCTACAAGATCTGTATTACTATGTCCCTTTATCATCTTACTATAAGGTTATAACACAAGGTGTTTGGCAATCAAATAATGCAAGATGACTTTAGGAGTCATTGGAGATTATATGAACTTACAATAACAAAATCTTCAAGAATTGAGCAATGACCATATGCAAATACTAAGATTTACAAGGATAAGATGAAAAGTATTTAAATTTTCAAGGAAAAAAGATCCTTAGGAAGGGTCAAAATTTTTGTTTTACATTCTTAACTTAATTTATTCCCTAGTAAATTATGTTTTCGTTGTATTGATCCTTCTATTATTACTTTATATTTTTCTGTGGTGAGGGATTTTAAAAGGAGACGATAGAGTTAGTGATTAAAGGGCAAAACCTATAAAGTTATCGATATGAATGGAAGTCTAGACAATAGTATTAAATGAAAGTGCTCTTTGAGAGGCAATTGAAGAGTGACTTGAATTCCATAACTAGATTTGTTTTCTATCCATTTCACTTTCATATTTTTATTTTTTGATGTACTTCAACATAACTTGCTTAATATATCTATATTGGGGACAATATAAGATATAGGTCTAAAGGGCATGCTTTGGCACTTTTTTAGGGTCTGTTTGTTTCCACTTTACATTTCTATTTTTTCAAATTTAATAAAAATCTATTTATTCTAATTTTTTGTTTTTGTTTTTGGTTTTGGTTTTGGTTTCTTTCAATTTTCCAAATACCTTAATGGAGAAGCAAAATGCTTTAAACGAGCTCTTAAAATGCTAACAGAAAATTATGGTGAAACCTGGAGATAAAGAGCTTAGGAGGGTGATAGTGCGTGTCAAGTGCACTACAAAATTTACCTGACTTTGCATACTAAAATTTGTAGTTATGGCGAGTTGGAATCAAATCCAAAGGGAACGTTTGGTTAATTTTCGTAACAAAATTAATTGATACTAGGAAAATATGAAAGGGGGTTTTGGATTTTAAGCAATTTACAAAATTAAATAAAAGTAAACTATCGAAAGCAAATTAAAGCAAGCAATAAAAAATGATTAAAGTGATGAATATGGGTAAGGTATGATCTAGGGTCACTCTCAGCCTAAACACGATTAAGTATATTCCATCATCCTAACGTCTTTACACCTCTCTTCGGACTATTGATCTGAGACTAATAGTACACTCTATTAATCTTGATTATCCCTTAGGTTATGTTTAATTAAGATATGATCGTTAATTAAACCTAATGATTGAACCAAGTTTATACTATAAATTGGCTGCATTTTCATGGCTACTTATGCATGTGTTGACTCCTTATTGATGATTTTTGT
>JAOTIZ010000006.1:13820112-13832676 GCA_027123425.1 Erythroxylum panamense | reverse complement strand
TAGCAAGTATAAATTTGGTCGCTAATAATTCTACCTTTAGTGACCAATTTTAAATGGTTGTTAATAATGCATTTTTAGCGACCAACGTAATAACTCGTCACTGAGCACTTTTAGTAACAACCCTATAGTGACCACCTGTGACCAACCCGATTTTGGTCGCTATAATTTTTAACAACCATTTTCTGAATTTTAGCAACCATTAATAATAATTGCTGAAACTAATTTTTCTTATAGTGTTAGGTATGTGATCAAAAAGTAGCTTCATCATGATATATTAATATGACAAACCTTATCCTTCTAGAATTCTTTAAGGTCAAAGATGTTGTCAATAGAACTTTAATCTACAATCATAAAAGGCTTTATACAAGTTGTTTAACAATAAATGAGGAGATTAGACTATATGTCATACCAAGTTCAAATATAAAAGAAAAAACATAAATAAACTCTTATATATGAAGAGCTTACACAATAAGAGTTTGGATGAGGGTTGGCGAGCTCGAACCGTGACCAAGCTTCAGGGGAGGACATTCAGATACGAAGAACACAGATGACAGCACAGAGGGAGACGACGTTGCTGCATAGATGTGCAAGAGGCGCGGACGACGACAACGTTTGGCTTTGGTGAACTAGCATTGGATTCTTGTCATGAGCTTCCATGTAGAATGACTAAATTGTTTGGAACGTTGGACTGTAACTTAAAATTTTGTTAAAAGTTGGAATGTCTAAATGGTAACTTTTTTAGTTAAAAGTCGGTCGGTTTGTACCAATTAACCCCATATATATATTAATACCAATAATTTAAAAAGTTATAGTTACTCTCCCAAGATTAGAGAGGTATCCAATGTTCATAAATTTTAAATGGCTAAAATATATTAAGAATGAAGAGCTTTCAACATTTGTAAATTAATTTTTTGTTTACTATTAATGTCAAAAGTATTTTCGTCAGTAATCTTTTATTCGAGAATGTTTTTATACATGTGATTTGATTTTAATTTTATAAATTGACATCTATTATTTTATGCACGTAAAGAAAGTAAAGGTAATGTATTAATAATCTTTCTAATGATTACAAACCGGCGACTACTTAGTGACCCCGTGTTCAATTCCCATCGACCCTTAAAGACAAAAACAAGAAAAGGATTGCACGTTAATTTTGATTTCATCAGTTACTTGAAACGGCTTCCGGCAGACCATTCACCATGCCCTGAGCACAATCTCTGGTTTTGGTAACAGTAAAATTGCAGGAGGCTAGTCTGCAGTTATTGACATATTGTGGGTTTCTACTGATGGAGGGCTTATGCTTTCAATGTTTTAAAGAAAGTGTTTGTTAAGGTCGCGACTTACTGAAACTACTACCACTCGTAAGAGCAGTCCCACAACTTGATACAAACTTGAAACAAGCAAATGAATTGCTGCAACTTGCGGATTCAGAGTCAAGATTTCAACTTTATGAATGGAATCCCATTCCTTATCTATTCTTCTTAGAACATATCCGGGGTCTCGAGTATATATACCTCACAACTGGCTCGTTACTAACTAGTAACTCCCATCAGCCAATTGCAAGAATTGGAAGCAAGTTTCACTTCATAAATTTTGAGGGAGTAGCCAACCAGTAAACAAGGTTTCACAAGTACAACTTTCTAGTCTCAAACTGCAGCTACAGTCTACTCCCTTCATGTTCAGATTCTATGCCCTAGTTGTAATGTAATATGTAATGTAATCATGTTATCATTTATTTCAAGAGTATGTCAACCAGACTTGAGCATAAGGAATGGTATCATTACATTAGAAGAAAGTTGAGAGAGACATTAGCGGTGGAGTCAAGTACCCACAGGACAATCAGGACTATTTAAAGTATGCAGGAAGAGAATAATGCTTTGTTTGTTTTACTCTTCAGCAGCGTAGAGAGCTTTGATGTCCTCAACATCATCATAACTTCCAAGAAATATTGGTGACCGCTCATGTATCTTTTTTGGAATCAAATCAAGTGCCTGCAAAGATTGGTAACAGCATATAAAAATGTACTGAAACAGATGCAAGTAATTCTTTCCTTCTTTATTATAGATTCAAGTCAAGGCATTGATTAGATGAAATAATGTTTTCCAAGTCAAAGTCATTTAAACAGCATAACAGGCCGTTGTTAACACATTAGCTATGCACAGAAAGTGAAGACAACTGAAAACTTTCAAGAGAACCGCATATTTCTTATAAAATTGTCATCGTCCAATCCTAATACCACATATATGGTGCAGTTAATACCCGTTGCTTGCCAGTGAATGACTGCCCCCCTGCTTGTTCCATCAGAAATGACATTGGAAAGACTTCGTATAGAACCCTAGTTAACACAGATTTAATCACAGTGTCGCATTAGTTAGATCCAGAGAATGGATTAAAGGAAAAGGAGACCAACTGTCTCCATAAATACTAAATACTAATGCTAAAGGTCCAACATGCATACCGCAATTTGCCATTGGGGCTCTTCTTATCACCAGGGTACATAAATACTCCACCATAGAGTAATGTGCGATGCACATCAGCTACCATGCTGCTCACAAGTTATTAGTAGCAGAAATCAGGAATTTATATTGAAGACAATAAAATTAGACCTCAAGAATAAATCAGTAGAAAAAAATTTGATGGATTAAACTCAGAAACCAAGGCACAAGAAGCTTTGAAAGCAAAAGCTCACAAGAAACAATTTATAAGCCAATAGGCAAACTGATATGGATAAGGATGCATTTGTGGGTATGAAATATAGCATGAAGAAGATCAGCCCTTTAAAATAGGAGATTTGATAGGAGATTTGCAACATCCCTTTAAAATAGGAGATTTGCAACATCTTAGCTTAGAAGGAGTCTATTTAAACATTTAGTATGATAACTAATAGGTCAGCATTCTATTTCTATGGTAGTAATTCCTACTCTTGTTAAAAGTCCTATATAAGGATCTTCCTAAATAAATTGATGTAACTAGCCTCTATATAAGGCCACGCTATTTATGAATAAAGCATCAAACAATTTATCGTAGAATAATGCTTAAGAGGAAGAGACCTTGCCACGGACAAGTCTCTCTCTTGCGTAGAAGCATAGGGTCTTTTAGGAAAGGGAGGAACTCCAACAAGGGAAATCAGGAGGACTCCCTGGTGGATCGTCCCGTGACTAGATTCTATGCCCAGACCCATATCAATTTGGTATCAGAGCTAGACCCGATGGACGAATCAAGGAATATCCAGAATGAGCTCAAGGCGCTTATGCAAAGGGTTGATCAACGTTTCCAGCAGATAGAGGAGCTTTAGCAGCGGAACTCGACTGCCCAATTCAAAGAGATGAATAGTAGGTTTAGGGAGCTAGGAAGGGAATCGAATCATGAGGGGCATGGAGGTGGCAGGAGAAGCAGCCATGCTTCGGCTAGCCAAGGGGAGAGGCCAAACAAAGGCCATCCTGAGGCCTGGATAGTGCCGTGTTACTCGAAGTTGGAATTCCCCACCTGCAATGGTTTAGAGGACCCTCTGGTTTAGTTGCACCGCTGCGATCAGTTTTTTCAGAGCCAACGGATGGCAGAAGAGGATTGAGTAGGCTTGGCTGCATTTCACTTGACAGGGGAGGCCCTACTTTGGTATTACCAAGTGGAATAGGAAATACCAGGAATGTCGTGGGAGGACTTCAAGTCATAATGCAACACAAGATTTGGTCCCCCCTTAAGCACTAACTCGTTAGGAGAATTAGCCAATCTCAAACACATGAGTACTATTGAGGAGTACTAGCGTCAATTTCAAACCTTACTAGCACGCACCATTGGTCTCCAACACGAAAAACAGATGGGCCTCTTTACAGCGGGATTAGTTGACGGGATAAGGATAGATGTGGAGATGCAAGGGCTGAACACGCTAGGGATAGCCATGAACATGGCAGTTGATTAAGTAGGGAGCGGGTGTTCGGCATACTTTTGCCTGGGCAGAGCCAGAAGCAACGCTTCAGCTAGGGCAATAGTCAAAAGCTCTCAGGCCAGCCCTGCGACTGTTAACAATCGAGACAGCAAACCCCTAGGAGGTTCCCCAGCATCGGTCTCCAACATGGGAAGTAGCCCAACCCTGTTTTTCAAGCGTTTATAAGGGAGAAGATGACCAATAGACGAGCAAAGGGACTTTGTTTTAATTGTGATGAGCCATACTTAGGGGTACATAAGTGTAAACGGCTATTTTGGCTTGAAGTGGCAGACCCGAAGGAGGAAGATGACCAACCAGCCCCTAGGGAAGCCGAAATTTCCCTCCATGCGATCACTGGAATCAAGAATGCCCAGATTATGCAACTGGAGGCAGTTGTGGCAGGGAGTCCGATACTAGTACTGGTAGATTCAGGGAGTACGCATAACTTCATCAGTAAAGCGGCTACCCTACAAATTGGATTAAAGGTTTAGCAACAACCAGGTATACAAGTTTTTGTAGCTAATAGGGAGCAGATCCCTAGCTCAAGCATATGCAAAGCCATGTTACTCTAGGTGCATTGTGAATCTTTTTTAACTAATTTATTGGTTATTCCATCACAAGGATTTGATTGGTGTTGGGTGTCAGATGGTTGGGTACTTTAGGTCCAATTTTATGGGATTTTAAGTCCCTAACCATGAGCTTTGAGCTAGCAAGGAAAAAGGTGGAGTGGTACAGCCAGAAGGTGGAAGGAAGCATCCAAGTGCATGCTGTGCAGGGTCAAGAGCAGCAGGCCGTAGCCTTGGAGAAGATCTTGGCAGAATTCTAGATCTCTTCCAAGAACCAACTGGCCTAACCCCCACTAGACATTGTGATCACCGAATCACTATTCAATCAGGTTTTGGCCTAGTTGTAGTTCAGCCATATCGGTACCCCCACCTTTAGAAGGATGAAATTTAGAGACAATGCAGTAAGATGCTACAACAAGGTATTATTTAGGCTAATCGGTCACTATTCTCCTCACTCGTGCTTTTAGTCAAAAAGCACGGTAGGTCGTGGAGATTCTAAATTGACTATCAGGAGTTACTCTCGTACCATCAAGGATAAGTTTCCCAAACCCGTGGAAGACGAGTTGTTGGATGAATTGTATGGTGCTAAGTACTTCAATAAGCTCGATTTTTGATCAGTTACCATCAAGTGAGGATGGATCCAAGGGAAAGGGAAAAGACTGCTTTTCACACTCATCATGGCCATTTCAAATTTTTGGTAATGCCCTTCAATCTCACAAACGCTCCATCAACTTTTCAAGCCTTGATGAATATGATGTTTCAGACTTACTTGCACAAGTTCGTGTTGGTTTTTTTAATAACATTTTAATTTATAGTAAGATTTGGGTTGAGCATATGTAGCATCTGCACTTGGTTTTAGATTTATTACGCTCTCACCATCTTTTGTCAAGAAATATAAGTGTGCCTTGGGGGAAACTCAAGTGGCATACTTAGGTCATGTTGTGCATAGTGTAGGGGTTTCCATGGATAGCTCTAAAGTGCAGGCAGTCACAGCTTGGCCACCACCACAATCAGTGAGAGCATTGCGAGGTTTCTTAGGGCTATTAGGATATTACCGCAAGTTCATTAAGGATTATGGGGTCATCACAGCCCCACTTACAAACCTTCTAAAGAAGAATTCCTTCCACTAGAGCCCAAAGGTCAAATCTGCCTTTGCCAAGTTAAAGGAGGCACTTTCCACTTCTCCAATGCTACAATTACAAGACTTTAACGAAGAGTTCGTGGTAGAATGTGACGCTTCTGGGGGTGGCATTGAGGCCATATTGCAACAAAAAGGGTACCCCATAGCCTTTTTCAGCCGCGACATTGTTGCCAAGTATTTCATACTCCCAGCATATGATAGGGAGTTCAATGGGCTCGTAAAGGCAGTACAACATTGGCAACCTTATTTGTAAGGACGTCCTTTCCTCATTCGCACAGATCATTACAGCAATGGCTCGGATTGCCTGCTGAAGAAGCTACGTGGGAAAAATTTTCAGATTTCCAGCAAGCTCATCCACACTTCGAGCTTGAGGACAAGCTCCTTGTCAAGGAGGGGAGTAATGATGTGGACTAGGATGCATTTGTGGGTACGAAACATAGCAGGAAGAGGATCAGCCCTTTAAAATAGGAGATTTGCAACATCCCTTTAAAATAGGAGATTTGCAACATCTTAGCTTAGGAGTCTATTTAAATATTTAGTATGATAACTAGTAGGTCAGCATTCCTATTTCTACATTAGTCATTCCTATTCTTGTTCGAAGTCCTATTTAAGGATCTTCCTAAATAAACTAATGTAATTAGCCTCTATATAAGGCTACACTATTTATGAATAAAGCATTCGACAATTTATCATAGAAATATTGCTTGAGAGGAAGAGACCTTGTCACGGACAGGTCTCCCTCTTACGTAGAAACATAGGGACTACAACAAGGGAAATCAAGAGGACTCCCTGGTGGATCGTCCCATGACTAGATCCTATGCCTGGATCCATATCACAAACACTCGTGAATGAATGATCATTGACACTCTCTTATCATTTGTAATAGAATGGTATCTTCATTTAACATAAAGAGATGATAAGGTCGAAGATAGATGAATTAATTGTTATGAGACATGTCCATGACACCTTCCAATGTATCTTAGAGATTTTGGTGAAGAACCATCCTTCGGGAATTTGCATTTATCCACATACCTAAAGCCAGATTATATCAGTGAACTTAAGTAAATACTAAATAATCAACTGAAAACCACAAGATTACTTGAAAGAATGCTACATACTTGGCTATTGGACCATCCCAATTCTTAGCATTTCCTTCATTTACTGAATAAATCTTTCCTTTCTTTGGAATCTATAACAAGAAGCATGAATTTTAGAATCATCAAGCATATCTAATTCAAGCAGCACCAGAAGTTTCATTTGCATTTAAATGCAAGACGCATTTTTTATTCACAGACTCATTCAAACCATACACCTTCTCCATAAAGGGGTCCTCACTTCATCCCCTGTTTCCATACTAGAAAATTACACATAAAAACCTAAAAATACACAATTAATATTGTAGCTTACAAGCACAGTCAAGTGATTAAACAGTAAAACAAAATTGTCCATGCAAAAGTAAATTCCTAAAGGAATCGAAGTCAAGTTTCATGGTTAAGGAGTATGGTTGTAATTACAAGTCCTAACAACTTAGTAAACAGATTTTTTTTTTCTTTAGCAGGTTTAAGAGCTTCACGAGGTCTTTGTTACATAGATCACATATCGATAAATTGGTAGAATCTTAAACAGTTAGTCCAACAATCAGAATCAAAGGTACCTTGATATCAGGGTGAGTAAGTATGAACTCTCCGAGCGATGGATCAAGGGTGAATCCATTAACACCACTTCCAGTGCTCAGAACAAGCTGCATAATAAACCATCCATTTGCAATAAGTTGAGCGCATGATGATCCTTAATTTAAACTGGACATGGAGAAACTTTATGAATCAAATTTTGATGCCTTAATCAAAGACAGCCTAGAAGAATTAATATCCAGGCCATCCCTAAACCAAATGCTATAGGTACGAGAAGAAAACATGAATGGACAAAAAACTGGGTATTAGAATGTTACTGAGTGTTGCTCTTCATACCGTACAAGAGCTTCCATACATGCAATAGCCAGCTGCCAACATGTTCTTTCCAGGTTGCAGGACGTCATCTAGAGTTGGATCATGGTCCTGCTTCACCATGTAAATCCCAAAAATCTGGATGAAAGAGAAGAGACTCAATACACAACTCCAATCTCAAGTTATTCTAAACAAAAACCATTAATTTAAGTGCAAGCAATAGATGGACAGAAAAGTAAATATCCTGTAGAATGATTCTGCATGATGTGTATACCGTGCCGATAGAAACTCCACAATCAATGTTGGAAGATCCATCCAACGGATCGAAAACAACGCAGTACCTGTTCACATGGGATGTATACAACATTTATGCTTAAAAAGAATCCAGAATTTGCAACCTAAAAGAAAGAAGAGAGAGCAAGAGGATGGATGGTGAATACTTTCCACGCTTAGCAGGCTCAACAAACGTGGCCTCTTCATCCTCTTCTGAGACAAGGATGCACTGCCAAATAACTCAAAATCGTTAAACGAAATGAGGAGATATTGAAACAAAGCTCTTTCAAGTAGATAATCCTGAAACTTACAGAAGGTATTGAAACAAAGCTCTTTTAAATAGATAATCCTGAAACTTAAAGGAGGTATCGAAACAAAGCTCTTTTAAATAGATAATCCTGAAACAGACAGGAGGTATTGAAGCAAAGCTCTTTTAAATAGATAATCGTGAAACTTATATTGAAACAAAGCACTAAACAGATAATCCTGGGACTTACAGGAGATATTGAAACAAGGCTCTTCTAAACAAGTAATACTGAAACTTAGAGGAGGTATTCAAACAAAGCTCTTTCAAACAGATAATCCTGGAACTTACAGAAGGTATTGGGAAAAAGCTCTTTTAAACAGATAATCCTGGAACTTACAGAAGGTACTGAAAAAAGGCTCTTTTAAACAGACAATCCTGAAACTTACATGAGGTATTAAAACAAAGGACTTTTAAATAGCAACTCATTTTTCTGCACTACAGATTGGCCATGTTAGGAAGAGGGACGCATCAAATCTGACAAGCAGTATGAAGAGTAGATGGGGATTGGAGTAATAGTGACTTATGTGGTCTCATAAGTATCCCTTAGATTTCAAGATGTAGATGATTACTAGGAACCACAACTCTATGTAATCTAGAACTTTTGGACTATTCTAGATCTTTTGTACTCTAGAATGTATATATATTTCTTTAATGAAATCTGTTAATTTTCGGGGGGAAAAAAAAAAGCACTTTTAAATAGATAATCCGGAAACTTACAGTTCGTCCACTGCTGACTAAGGCCTTAATGAAAACTTCATTAGAAAGGACATCAAGCTTCTTTTGCTCTTCGCCCTGTTACGAAGACAACCCAGAAGAATTAATAATAAATCAAAGAGAAAGGAGAAATCTTGGGAGCAAATGGAAAAAAACATTAACTTGCCTGAACGTTGGTCTCCCCAGCAAGTCCTATGAGCTTGGCAAGACCCGCCTGCACCAATCAAATTGAAATCAATATGATCAGACGCAAACGAACATTTACGTAATGGTAATGGGTTATTTATAAAGAACGAAAGGAAGATGAAGAGACCTTGTTAACAGCAGAACAAACAAACTTGCAGCCGAGGACAATGTGACTGAGCAAGATAGTGAAGTCACCACGCGATTCAGCGTGTTTGGACTGCTCGCTCAAAACGTACCTGGTTATGGTCATCAAATCGGTGCGGTGAGCTTCGGCCGCGTGATCCATCGGAGGAGGAAGAGGAGTGTGTGTGCTTGTAAATCATCTTAAGTGTAAATAATATATATACACTTAGATATATAAGAGGCATGGTCTATCTGATACACGTGGAGGCGTGGCACTGAGGACCGACGTGTGTGGCCGTCACTCAGGATAACGCCTCTCTGCTGTCTTATTATTCCACGGGTATAAAAGGTTGTTTTTTCGGTTCTTGTTTATTTCTACCCTTTCCTGAAGATGGCAGCTCAGATAACTGCGTGCTGACTCTGCTTTGCTTCATCAGCACAGGACACAGGACGAGGATGAGGATGAGTGTGGTGGACTTCGAGGTCCTCTCTTAAACATTTCTTTCTATTCTTTTACAAATTGTAAATTTGTTATTCCTGTTCGCTTTTCCATACTATTAATTATTTTCGAAGCCAATAGGCGATTGAAGTCAGGCACGAAGACCTTACCTTCACTCTACCAAGTTCTATTTTCTAGCAATTGCGGGACACACATTTCTCCTTTATTCAAAGTAGAGAAGAATGAGATGCTGTGCGCACCGTTGGCTTGCAAATTGGAGCCTAGAGAATAATATAATGTCATTGTCACAGGAATTTATGAAGGGATTTTTTTTTCTGATTTTCTTCCTTTTTCATTTATTTCTTATTTTTTAAAAATTGGGACAACAAAGTTTAAAATAAAGGTTAAGTCTTTTAAAATTTTCTTATTTTAAAGTAAAATATTTTAAATTTTTGATTAATTTTTTAAAACTCAGATTAAAAACTTATATCTTTTTGTTTTTTTGTTAATGCAACTAATGAACCCGCATAGACTGATGGACTTAGCTCATAATTCATGACCCACTCATTTTTCCTAAACTAACTCGCACTTTTGAGCCTTAATTTTTCCCTCCCATACATTCCTTTATGTCATCTGACCAACAAAAACTCGTGACCCATTTCATGTGAGTCTTCATCGTTTATCTCTTCCCTTGCTTCATCTTTGTGCTGTCTAATAAAAAGTCTTTAGCTTTTAGTCTATTTACCGCAACTCTCCCTTCCCCTCCTCCTGATAATACTTGTACTCACTCTTTTTTGTAGGATTTTGTTCTTAAAAGCCCAACTTAGCAATTTTTCCCCTCTCTCCCTTCGAGTTTAAAACAGTGAAAGTTACTCTTTTCTAAAAAAGTTCATCTCTTGCAAGTATTTTTCTACTTTGTTAATTTTCTTTTAATCCTAATTATTTATCTGTTAATTTTCTTTTAATACTGATTACTTCCTTTCGTTTTTTATTTATAAGATTCTTTATGTATTTATGAATCTTTATTTCTTCCCTTTAAAGTGGTTTAATTAGCTTTTTTTGTTTTATTTTCATTGATTCATTTAGGTGAGTGGATTTTTGTTTATTGTTACACCCTCAAACCATCTTTAATTCTTTCTTTTTTGGTCATGTATGTATTATTAGGAAAGGGATGCGTAGATAAGCAAAATCTCTTGTTCTTCTTTGATTGATATAAAATCGATAAGCATAAATTCCAAAAAAAGATGGAGGATACTAAAATTTTTATATAGAAAAGCTCTCTAATACAAAAGGCAAAATTATAAGATCAAAGGTCCACTGATGTTCCACTATAATATAATAGAAGTACAATAATTTCTTAACTAACTTAAACTAGATGTTAACTTCTCACCCTATTTAAGACGAATTATATCGCCTAAATACTTCACCAATTTGTGGTGGATTACTTACACACTCAAACTCAAAAGTTTCAATATTTTCTCAAGCTCTTCATTTTCTAAAGTAAGACTGTTTTTCTCTCTTAGAGTTTGACTCTCATTCATATTATGCATGCCAAAGGTCTCTTAAAACGTTCTAATTTATAATGGATTTGATGTACCTTCAAAAGATTTATTTTATTGTATAGAGTATTATAGCAAATCATCATTAACTAGCACTATGAAAATCATAGAATATTAATATGCTTCGTTCCAGAGTGAAAGGTGGAGTTCTTGACTAGATGTATTACCAAATTTATAGATAAAATATTTTATCCATAATATATCCTTAGATGCTTAAGTAGTTGCGATATATTCAACCTATATGGTAGAAAGTGATATACGCTTTTAGACGTTGGATTATCATGCCACAACCTCGCAAAATTCAAATATTCTGATGTTAACTTTTTGGAATCGATATCTCCAACCTTATCAACATCTGTTTATCCTTCTAACATAGGTTTTCTTCTACTAAAGCATAAGCACCTTTGGTTGTACCTCGGAGATATCGAAGGATCTATTTCATAATTTCCCAATGTTCTTTTAAGGGATTAGACAAGAATCAATTCACAACATCAATGACATATGAAATGTTAGGCCTAGTGCATTTGAAGATGTACATGAGGCTACAAATTGTAGATGAATATGATAACTTTCTCATTTCTTCCCTTTCCTTCTCACTTATTGGACTTTGCTAAGTCTCTTAAGAACTTTCTCAATGCATCAATCCTAAGATAGCCAAAAATAACCTTATGGAATGATCTTGAGTTATTGTTATTTTAAGGATCTACTTTGTTAATCCTAAATCTTTTATCGCAAATGATTTTCTCAATGTCTTCTTAAGTGCAACAATTTTCCTGTTACCAATCCCAACAATCAACATATCATCAATATAGGGATGCAAATAAATAAACAAAATTTGAACACCTTAAAATGGTCATATAAGAACTTCTTTCCTGTCTATAATTCATCTAGGATATCTCCATCCATAGGACCTAAAATAGTGGTTGATAATATTAATAGTTGTCCTTACGACTTCTTCCAATGACTTTAGGAGTGTGATATAAGAGATTATGCATAAGATCCTTTGCTCAATAGTCCAGTTCATTCTCTCAATTACACCATTTAATTGGTATCTTTGGTGATGTTTTCTCGAGCTTGATTATTAATGCCTTACAATATTCTTTAAGTAGGCCATGACACTCTACATCGTTATCAACTCTAATACATTTCAAATTTCTACTTGTCTTGCATTCCACCCTAGCATGGAACTTCTTGAATGCCACAAGTATAGTCTTTTGGTTTCAATAAATACATCCAAATCTTTCTCTAATAGTCATCAATAAAAGTAATAAAATATATATAACTGTAACATCCCGTTACTATTAGCAAGGATATTATGGTAAATTGGGATCGACTGATAGGATTACACTGCATTCATTGACTGAGCATGTTACTGGCCTCTAATTATA
>JAOTIZ010000006.1:13801548-13818128 GCA_027123425.1 Erythroxylum panamense | reverse complement strand
GCATCCTCATCGTAGGATATGTATCGGTATAGCCTACGGGCGTCCCGGTGTATACTCTACGGTAAGGGGGCGCTACATATAAGATCCCAATCTGTTTTTGTGAGTTTTTTAGCCTAAAAGCAAATAAATCATTTTTTAAAGCGTTTTTATTCTTTCATATGTGTTATCATGAATAGTTGGATGATTCTAAAACTTGCTTTTATTATGCATATTGAGACCGCATATGTTAAATTAGAAGCATTAAAGTGACAAAGGCATTTAGATTTAACAATTGTTTAGCCTATTTCCTTGATAATTACCTCAACATATTTTATCCTTTAGGAGTAACCAATTTTGAGCCTTAGACTTTTTCATTTATTATAAACCTATTATTGGCTTTTGCCTTATCATTCTTGAAGACTTTTTTATTAATTTGAACCCTGAAGGTTATTTACATTACTTAATTGTTTGAAACTCAAAATTTGAAAAGGTTTAATATTCCTTTAATTGTTGGTACATGATTTATTGCAATTAAAAAAAGTGTGTTTAAGTTATGGTACCAGTGGACTTATAAAGCGAAGGACCTAAAGTGTGAAACAATGAGTTTCTTATAATTCTTGTACTATTGTTTTGTAAATTTCCTTCAAAATTTTATCCCCTTTATATTATCTGAATCATACCTTACCTAAGCCCCGTCAAAACTTTATTAAGAACTTTTAATTTTTTTCTAGTTTACTTGTAAGTGGTGGAGATATGATAATATTGTAAGCTTATTCTTAATAATTCTGCTCTGTATTGTTTTGAGAGTTTTTGTACTTTTGACCTTAAACACTTGAGTGCATTGAGTAAAATATTTGTGAGGGTGTAAAGATTTGTGCTTTTGATTTTAAAAAGATTATAGATGTAATTATTATTGATATTAACTTATGAAGGTTAGTTATATGATAACTTGAATCTAATTGTAAATTAATTTGATTCATATGATATGATGATTTAGAGTGTGGATGGATAGGTTGAGGTTAATGATGGATGGATGTTTGTAAGACTGATAATTTAGATTATGATTTTCTTATAATAATTAATTTGCTTCAAATGTGTTTATAGATGATAATTGCCTTATTGACCAAAAAGAGAAGAATTCAAATGAAATCAGGACATGGAACAAAGATTTGAAGCAAATTGGACCTACATAATTGTGGACAATGACTATGTAAGTCTCTATAAACATGTGAAGATTTAAAGAATATTGGTTTTGGTCGTGTGAAGTTACATGCCCATATATATTGATATACCTAGTCATGTATGTTGTTGTGTAAGTTTCTGTGCCAATGTAAAATCCCAAATTTAGGTGTTTTTGAAGATACACTATCATCTAAACACTCATGTATATTGACTATGTATATCCCAAAAACCTTAGTTTTTAGTATAAAAGGGCATGAATGGAGGTCAAATAAGGGAGGGGAGTTTTTAAGTGATTTTATGTTGTAAAAGATATACAGAAGTGACAATTTTGATAAGGGATGAGGAAAACATAAAGAATACATCAAAAGATCTAATAGATATCAACATCCAATCCAACATGCAAAAAGATCAAATAGAAGAAAAGGGGAGATTATGAATTATGATTTCTTTATTTTCTAGTTGTTCTTTTTCATGTTTAACTTTGGTTTTATTTTCTATATATATGAAGTATTTTTTTTAGTGCCTAAGTGTGATGAACCCTAAGTTGTGATAAAAATATGATTTGATCTTTATTTAATGAAATTTTATCGATTAATTTATTCAGATTTAAGTATGCATTTTATTCTTGTTCTAATATGTCCTAAATATTAGTTCATGATTTAAATTCATATAAATGACATTAAGAAATCCTCTTCTATGAATAGATCTACTATAATTGAAAGGAATTACATGCAAACTTAGAAATAGGTCGACATAAACCCTCTAGATTAGATTCAAACCTAATAGTGAAATCCCCGAATCGATAATGCAGTTCTAGGGATTTTAACTAGAATTATTTATGTTAATCAACTGATGGTTTTGTTTTTGATGTTAATAGTCTTTAGAAAGATATAAATAGAAATTGTGGCAATTCAATAATCAATAATATAATTTCATGACAAAAGGATTAATATTTAAGGATTCTTAGGATGATTCATCATCTAGGTACTATTTATTTAATAAAAACTTTTCTAAGTAATTTCCTTTGTCTTAAATTCATTATTTTTTTAATCTTAGTTTAGTTGTTAGTTTCATTTTTAATTAAATCCACAATCTGAATTGACAATTAAATAATAGGAATAAGGTAATTACTAGTACTTATAGTCCTTGTAGGATGGACCCATATTTACATGTGCTAGCTACAGCTATTCAATGCAGTTGCAGTTTTGAACATTGGTAAATTTTTTATAAGTATATAAAGCATAAATCATTGAGAAAGCTTGATTAAAAATAGGTTATCATCTATTACCAGATAACCTCCTTCAAGCCATAGTTCTTCCAATATCTTATTAAAAGGAGGAAATGTAGGTCTTTTGTTTAGGAAAAAAAAACACTATTAAGGTAATGTTCCATTTAGAGGTACCTTCTTATATAATCTTTAAAGGAGGAGTGACAATATAGTGGCAAGATCTATTAGAAGGAGAGTAAATTGGAGAGGGATATAAGAGGATGAGTTATTTGGAACTGACTCTAAAACATGTTGGTTTTGGAAGTGGACAAGCCAAGAGCACTATGAGTTCCAAGTAAGGTTGAAGTAGGGACAAACCTAGAGGTGGTAATTGGTGAGTTTGGTGGGGTTAGAAAGTTAGGGCTCGGTAGCACAAAGAAAAGAAATGTAGGAATTTAATAGAGGGAAGTTGGAGGAATCTAGATTCAAGGTTTAGTAAGGAAAGGAAAAAAAAAGGTTTGACATAATGCTAGATATAAAGATAAAATAAATACTTTGAATACATTAGCACTATCAAAGATTATCTTATTTAAAATTAATGAAAATTGCATAAAAATATTACCAAATCATACATCATATTTTTACTTGTTGATTAAACGGAATACAATTGACAATCATATTTTTAACCCTCTTTTCAATGTCTTTGTTATATGTATCTAAAAATCCATCCTAGCCATCATCACTCCCAACTAATAAATTTAAACAAGTAAATGAAAATATATAATCATTCATTCATCAATTTTCCTAATATGTATCTTTAGTAGCTAACTTTTTTTTATGCTTCTTCCTTTTAACCCCTTTCACTCAAATATTTTTATTCTTAACCTACCATATAACCTTAAGACAATTGGGTCCTCTAACCTTATATTTCTTAAAAGGGACTCTATATATGCCCATAACAGTCACTAACATCCCTTACCTCAATTCTAATATAATATATGAACTTTTTATTAGCTTTGTCTAACATATTATAAGAGTAATTAAAATTTGATTTGCTATACGTCATATAATTAAAGACCTTACAAAAAGTTGATTCCAATTGTTTTTATTCTTTTTGATATTAATATCATCATCCTCTTGAATCTTACTAATTTTCATTTTTATTGCCACTTAACAATATTTATATGCCAACCCCTAAAAAATAGATATTTAAGAATATTTTTAATCTTAACATTACTTGAAATTTAAGCATGTGATGATATACACTTCTTTTATACATTTAAGAATATTTTTAATCTTAACATTACTTAAAATTTAAACATGTGATGATATACACTTCTTTTAAATCCAAACATCTTATACCTGATTTTGCTTAAACATGTGTTGATATACACTTCTTTTAAATTCAAATAACTTGTACTTGCAGTTTGCTAATGAGAAATAGTCACTTATGTAATAATGTACAACCTAACAATATTGCATTCTTCAGCCATCTCCTTTATCTTATCTTTCTCGTCTTGACATGTATATATAATTAAAATAATCATTTTATAAGCATGTCATATTTTTCATACCCACTCGTTAATAACATAACATATTGCACATTTATACATAACCTAATTGTGTAATTAGTGTTTAATTCTAATGTATGTCTTACTTACTTATCTACAATTAGATGATGCCTCATAAACTCATATTACTTGGAATCAAATTGTAGTTGTGCATATCCTTAAACTTAATTATTGTCCAAATAAACTAACCAATAACACACATGAGCATTGCACCCAATTCTTCTACTTCATCTTGGTTTTAGTCTATTAAACCCTTTTGATTTGTTTAATTGACCTTGATGATGACCACATTTTCTAATCTTAAACTCTCAATTGTCATTTTTCTTTTCTCTTCTTATAGCAACTGCAAACCCATAACACTTTGCATACTTTTGGTACAAATTAGATATCATTTCAAAAAAATTTAACTTTATCTACATTTTCTAGTATTTCCTCTATCTCAATGTTCTTCTCTCAATTATTTGAGGTTATTAAATGTATAGATAAATCTTCCTATCCTATATTTCATTACTCATATATACTATTCTACTATATTATACCAAAAATATCATAACATTACTTTAAAAAATATCATTGCATCATATAAAGGATACCAATGAATTATAAAACACATAACAACATACTATAGATAAAAAAAGCTCAAATATCAAAAAGAATTTCACGTCAATTATATGAGTATCGTACTAGGATATTAACTTATGCACACGAACACTAGAAATATGCTTTTGTATATAAGCACTATAATTTTTTCCTTCTCGTTTTCAATTTGTTTTTCATTATTGACTATTATAACTTTCACTCTAAACAAATAGTAGTCAAGTTAGAACTTAAGTTTATTAGCAAATTTTGAATTATAAATTACCGATAAAATATAAAAATATCTTCTAAAATTCTTCACCTCTTTTCTCACTTCAACATTTTTAGTAATGATTCTTATGGATATATTTACTGGACTCAAACTCTTAAATAGAAAAATGATTATAACTAATACAAACATCCAAATATTAAAATAAAAGTTTTATAGTTGATTGTGATATAAACAGTTGAAAGAACCATAAGCCAAACAAGGAACTCTAAGTAGGATAAAAAAGAATAGTAATGATAGTAAAAATGGATGGTTAATACGATAGTTGTGTGCTTGGTTGGTTTATAACTTTAATACAATTGCAAACCGAAGATGGTAATGACAAAAGAGAGAAAAATATTTATGAAGTTGTGATATAAATAAAAGGTAACAACTGACAATGATAAGCTTCAAAAAAGTGATAAAAAAAACTAATAAAAGTTAGTAGAAAACTCTAAATGGTTACAAGTGATTGACATTTTTTTGGGTTCTTTAACCATTTTTGTCTTTAATTATACTATTAACTATTCTTTTTAAAAATTAAATAAAAAGATCATTAATAGGAAAAATTGTTGGATACAAAAAGCAACACATATATGAGTTAAATATAACTAAGAATTAATCACTTTACAAGCCATTCCATTTTCATCCACCTATAACTCTATCTACTAATAGCATCTAACATTTTGAAACACCAAGGAAGCCCCTCCACTACAAATTGAAGTTTTTAGATAGATCGTATTCGTAGGTGTTTATTGTTGACAATATAGAGAGTGTTGTTTGAGATCAAAATCCTATGAGCTTCATCTTTATTTTCTTCTAGTACTTCATTCTTAACTATTGATTCTGAAAATCTTTCATGTATTTATTTCATTTGCAAAAATATGAGAGGGGAATCACTTAACTCAGTAGATAAGAAAAGATAAAAGAGCATAGTAATAGTAGGAAATGGTATTGTCTTTTTTGTATATTCTTAACAGAGTAACATCCCTTAATATGTAAGTTTGATGATAAGTAGATAAGAATAAATAATTAAATGATAAAACTAAATACAAGATACAACATAATGGATATGTGGATGTGAAAAATAATGATAAAAGATGCAATATAAGGTGGTTAAGATTACGAGATGTCATCAGCTCCCTCAAGCTCATAGGAGGACTAAATCGTGAGCTTATGTCGAAGTCGATGAAATGCTTAAGAGAAAAGAGCTTGGTCATGATGTCAATAATCTAAGTAGAGTACAAAATGTGTCGAATAAAGAGAGATTTGTTGGTGACAAGATCACAAACAAAATGAATATCAATTTTAGTGTGCTTGGTATGAGCATGAAAAACCAAATCTAAGGCTAAAAATGTAGCATTCAGATTATCACACCAGTGGGTGGGTGAAAGGGCATTAAAACCCAATTCACCAAGAAGAATCGTAATCAAACATAATTCTACAAAAGCATGAGCAATGTTGCAATACTTACCTTAGTACTGGATCCATCAATAGTGGGTTGCTTCTTAGTACTCCAGGAAATAAGATTAGGCAGAAGAAAGATAAAATAACCAGGTGAAGATCATCAGTGATCAAGGTAATCAACTCAATCAGCATCACAATATGCTTGTAAAGAAAGGTGGGGAGATTTGGTGAAATGAATGCCATGAAAGGGTGTGGAGAGGAGATATCTTAGAATCTGTTTTTTCGTAGACCCGTGAATATCAGTAGGACACTATAAAAATTGGGAGACCTTATTGATAACAAATTGAATGTCAGGATGAGTGAAAAAAAGATATTGAAGTGTACCAACAGTGCTATTATATTCAGTATAATCAAAAAGAGGAGCACCATGATTTTTGCACAAGAGAAGACATAGAGTGACGGGTGTATGAACTATTTTAGATTTATCAAAGTCAGTTTGAAGAAGAAGATCTTTGGTGTATTGTGTAAAGAATAATGCCCTAGAAGTGAGGTGAGCTTCTATACCAAGAAAGTGACAAAATGGACCCAAATCTTTTATAGAAAAAGTAGACTTAAGATCATAGATAAAGGTTGTAATGAAGGAGGGTAAAGAACCAGTGACTAAGATATGATCCACATAAACTAAGAGAAAAACTGTGTGCGAGTTAGTTTTATGAATGAAGAGAGAGGTATTAGACTTCGAGAGTTTAAAATGAAGATCAAGGAGTTTTCAACTTAGGAGATGAAACCATGCTTGAGGAGCTTATTTGAGACCGTATGAGTCTTTATGGAGTCTGTAAACATGACAAGAATCTGTGAAGCTAGGAGGTTGAGACATATAAATAAGTTCTTGTAAGTAACCATGAAGAAAGGAATTCTTGACATCAAGTTGGCTAATAGTACAATTATGGAATATGGCCAGGGTAATGACAATATATATAGTTATTGGTTTAATAACAAGACTGAAGGTGGTGATATAATCAACTCCGGGGTTTTTTTGATAACCTTTGGTGACAAGACAAGCTTTGTAACACTCAAAAACTAACAGGATTTTGTTCAGTGCAAAAAATTCATTTACAACCTATAATTTTTATGTTTGGTAGTGAAGGAATAAGAGTCCATATGTTATTGCGATGGAGAATGCTGAACTCATCAAGTATGACTTGGTGCCAGTAAGGAAATTTGTTAGGTAAGTAAAGAATGTGGGATTGGAAAGAGTATTTCGGGTAGTGACAATGTAGGTGATGAAATCAGAAAAGTGACCAGGGGTATGTGTGTGGTCTTGGGTATGTGTGATCATGGGATGAGTAGGAGGAGGTAATGTAGTTGTAGTAGGGGGAGGAAGAAGTAGAGGGTAAAGGGGGAAGATGTAAAGATAAAGAAATGGGAGATCAGGAAGGTGAGGAGTAGGATGATATAGGTAAAGTTTTGTAGGGAAAGAGATGTTCAACGAAGTGAACATGACAAGAAATATAAAGTTTAGAGGTGATGGGATTAAAGCACCAATAACCTTTATATTGAGAGATATAACCAAGAAAAACACATTGTTACTAAAGAAGGCAGTAAAAGTAAAATCTGAAGGAGATAGCATCGTGAAGAATAGCAATCATTGTTCATAGAGCAGAAGCTTAACTTAATTTGAGTTCGACAAAGATGATGCTACTAGTGGTGCGATGTTCTATTATGGTGATGAAGGACACGAAATCTAGTGGTAGGCCATTTAAGGTAAAGAGGATAAGATTGTCATCAGAGATGGAATCACCAATGGTAGCGAGTTTGGTGGCAGTGGTGGACACAGTGTTGAGATACTCAATAATGGTATTGGAGCCCTTTTTAAGGGTGTGGAGTTTTCAAAAAATAAGGGATCATTGGGAAGTGGAATAGAGCATGAAGTGAACTTTAAGGCCAACCCAGAGGTTTTGAGCTATGTTGTGTCTAAGAGCAAGTCTAGCAGTTGAGCTGGAGAGGGATCCAATGAGGAAGCAACAAACTAGTTGGTCAATCTTCTTCTATTTGAGGTAGTCAGTGGGTGTAAGGTCTATATGGTCTTTTGGAGGTGAAATTATTCCATCAATACATCCAATAAGGTCTAAGGTAATGAAAATATCACGAAATTTCTCCATGCCAAGTAGTTTATAAAGTTCAATGGTGTAGCCAAAAAGTTAGTAATTTGGTTGAATGATAATGCAGGTAGATTGGTTTCTAACATGTTTTGATTATGAAGTTTCTACCGTGGGGTATTGAAATGGATTATGCTAGTGTTTAGATGTGTGTTGGGATTGAAAATATTTTGCTAAATGGAAAGTCTGGTGTGTTTTTTGTGTTTGTGTTTTGGTTTCTATGGTTATGTTGAGGTGATCTAAACTAATGTATGTATTGAGTATTCTGGCCTAGATATCATGGGTTGATTGGAAAAGAAAATCAAGGGAAATTGGAAGTGAGCTCTAATACCATGAAAGAGCAAAGTAATACTAAGAAATGGTATTGTATTTTTCATATATTATTAACAGAGTAACATCCTTCAATGTATAACTTTGATGATAAATATATAAGAATAAATAGCTAAATGATAAGACTAAATATTAGATACAACAAAATAGATATGTTCATGTGAAAAATAATGATAAAAGATACAATATAAGGTGGTTAAGATGTGAGATGTTATCAAAAGTGTCCTCCATCAGATTCTTCGTGTACCTCCGTGAAACTGTAAGTTCTAATTCAAGTTTTAACCTTTATTATTACGTGCATGCATATTATTATCAGACTCAAAATGTGTCCTCTAATTTGTTAATCAAATCGGGGATATGTAGAGAATCCTTTATCTTCATGCTCCATAAGGGAACAATATGTCCCTATCATCACCCTCCATCTTGATCTTATGGAGCTACTGGTATTTTGATAGGCATCGTGAGCATGTAGTATCTCCTTTAGCCATCTAGTATTAAAAGCTACCACTTGCTTCTCTAGTGAAATCTCTTTGAATATTCTGTGATTTCTCTTCCTCCATATTGCAAAAACAGAGCAATAGAATGTAGTCTTTAGAAAATCCTCGTCCTCTCCCATCGTACATGACATCTGATTAGCCCACCTTAACATTTCACTCTACTTTGTTTCTCTGCGGCAATAATCCAGTAGTTGCTGAATGCAAGACCATATAGAACTAGAATATTGACATTGGAAAAAGAGGAGAGATATGGTTTTTGGAACAATTTCGCATAGAACAAACAAATGATCCTCAAAAACCCCCAAATAGTATGTCCTTGGTTCTTAGTCTATGTTTGGCTACTAACCAGCAGATAAATCAGGCTTCAGGATTGAGAGTTTTCTTCTAGATGATTTCATACCATTACACCTTAGGACCTTGGGAACTAATTAGTTAAAAACATGTAAAAACATGATTCATTAGTGAAGGTCTTGGATGAATCAAGCAACTAGATTATTCTGTCCTCTACCATTGCATGAGGTTGATACTTTGGCAGATAAGTTGCCATAATATTAGCCCCTCTAAATCCAGCTGTCAGCCTGAATCACTTCGTTCACGTAACTTTTTTTATGTGACCAAGTGATGGCCACCAAATACCAAATTTTACTTGTAATTGATAGGCATTCATTTCACATTTTATAGCGTCAAGACTTGATTAGGATTTGAGTTTTGGTAAAGAAAGAAACTTTTAGTTGACTTATTTTCTTAGCAAGTTAGTATACTAAGTATTTCAACTTGCATAAAATTGTCACCAAATAGGTGTTAATAACTACAAATGCAAGGTTTTAAGACACTGTTCGAGTGAGTAGAATCAACTTAATAATTAGTAACCCTGGTCACGCTAGACTATAAAGACAACCTGACAGAGTCTAGATTTGATTGGAAGCTCGACAAACTTCTCTTTGACAGGGCAAGTTATTCACTTTGACCGAATAAACAGATTCTTCATATCTGACCAGCTGCTCAAGCCAGGATGCTTGGAAATGCTCTAGTGATATATATCTATAAATAAGTAAGCAGTCTTAACGGCTTCCTATAATTGGCAGGACCAACACTTCTATGTCTTCCGATACAATCTGTGTTATGACTGAATATTTCCTGTTTAGGTTGTCACTTGTATCACATAAACTTGGAAACAAATAACCTTTTCAGCAAGCAGCATTTCATAAATTATACATAAATAGCAATTCAAGAGGGAGTTAAAATTGTTAGTCAAACTGGAACAGAATATTGTTAAATCAATTCCAAAACTTGTTAGCAATAAAAAGTTGTAACTGTTAATTCGAATTACTCGTATTTTTTAAGTTAAATCTTTCTTTCTATTATTTTTGGTCGACTAACATCAACTAGAAAAGGAGAGTGTAGGGAGCAGCACTAGACGCCTCGGTATAAGCACAGTGCAGCGTTATTCTGGCGCACAAACCAAATACATGGTAGGACGACATGACCTTCGATTCTTACAAAACCCTTCGCCTTCACTTTTATCCTCTTTTCTACGCACAGACATAAACATATCAAAGCAAAGAAAGTGCACAACGATCGAGATTAATTTATAGTCAACTAGATACTTCCAATAGACTTGGTTAGCCCGAAGGTGATAGCCATAGCCACCCAGCCTCCGATCAAAACCCTCAACGCAGACCTAACTGGCGGTGCCTTCCCCAACACCGCCCCCAACCACCCAAAGACGAACAAAGCCAAGGTGGCCGCCGCTACCACCACTCCTAATCTCACCTTATAATCCTTTATGAATAATGCAACTAACAAGGGAATCATTGCACCCAATGAAAACGCAAGAGCTGAGGCTGCAGCTGCTTGCAGTGGATTTGGCAAGCTCGCCTTTTCTCCATCTCCATTATTTTCTCCCTCTTCTCTATTTTGATGATCATTTCTTTGCTTGTCTCTCTTTATCTTAGTTAACTCTATGTCCAATTGTGAGTACACTGACACAAACTCTCCTATGGCCATGCTACAAGCTCCGGCAACTAATCCAGCGAACCCAGTTAGTATCATGGACTTTATGTCTCGTTTTACAGATCCCACACCAATCATAAGTGATGCAGTGGAGACCAAACCGTCGGTCGCTCCAAGGACGGCGGCTCTTAGCCATTGTGCTCTTTTTGAGTAGTCAAACTCCTTGGTTTGAAGCTCTAGGGGTGTTTGTTGCTCGGGATCATTGACGGGGAGAGCATATTTGGCATCATTGGGAGATGCTCGCTCGCTTGCCATGGAAGCCAAAACAAATAGAGGATATGTATGGTTAGAAAATTTGTTCTGTGAAGAGAGGAAGGTGATGGCAGAGAAATGTGGGGGACACACGCCTCCAAGAAGGGTATTTATGGAGTGAGATCATTTGAGGCAGTGGAAGATAAAAGTGGAGGAACACCACTTCTGATAAGAAATCTATAGCTGATCCGTCATATTGCCCAATATCCATGCTTGTTGAATATGATATTGTTACAACTTACAATAATAAACGTGTCTGTTATATTAAGAAAATTAATGATAATGTTACCCAAAACACGAGACATTATTCTTTGTTCAATTTTATAGTGTTTTATCCTGTTCAATAAATCTCAGCTATTTATTTATGTAGGTCTCACGTGAGTCTTGTATAAGTAAAAGCGAGACTCACATAAATAAATGACTAAGATTTATGGAACAAAATAAGACAACATAATATTGGACAGAAGATCCTACCTCCCAAAACACTGGTGAAGTTTGTTGAACATTTGTCAGAAAATAAAAAGAAGTATATATAAACTTGGAAATGAAATACACGAGACAAGTTGACAAATCAAGAACAAATTAGAAGAACCTACCAAGAGAATAGAAAAAATTTATCGACATGAAAATTGAGAATAAAAGATTAGTTTGCCGTAATCTAACAGTAACTGAAATATTGTTATACATATTAATACGAAGCTTTGTCTATTTTCCTTCTCTTCATTGACCCAAATGGAATGGAGGAGTTATGGCTTGCCAAGATAGCCTCTCTATGGACCACTTCGCCTGAAGATTCCATATTACCAACGGGATTGCACCCATACTTTACTTTAAGGTCACTATTTTCCTGTAGCGTTCAAAGTCTAAATGATTGTGGAAATAACGTTCGATTAAGAAATATGGTCGGGGTTAGCTAGAAGGAAGCGGGGGTAAATATCATTAGAATTAAATATGCTAACAATTATATTATAGATTCAAACAATCAGCCAGAAATGAAGAATTCGAAAAATGAAAAAGGGTCAGAGACAAAGGGAAAGATACAACACAAGGATTATCCAGCTAGCCTTACTGTATACATGTGGCAGTCGGGCCATTAAATCTGTATCTTCAACATGCATACACTTTACGGTAGTTATACCGAACGGGTTCTCAGCTCATGACTAAAGCATGACAATCGCACGACACAATGAAGATGTAAACACGTCTCCCTACAAAAGTTGAAGGAAAAGAAAAATGGGGACACAAAAGGACTCAGAAAGAATTTTCCGTTTCAAGCGTTCCATTTCATCGGTTACAATTGTATCTATTTGCTCAAGTCTTCCACTTGACGGGGAAACAGTTGTCCGTCAGAAATATATAGAACCAAAAATATTCATGAGCAGTTGTAAATTTGGAGTCCATATCTTTAGCCCGAGTCATTGATCCGAACTTGTGTTAAACTTTGGCAGTTATGTTTAAGTTTATTAATAATTAGTCAGTCTAATTTCATATGTAGATTAGTAAAGGTTAAATAGTAAGTTTAAGAACTTTTTCCTAATCACTTTAAGGACAACGCCTTTACCTATAAAATTAATTTCATTATAAAAAAGTTGGTTTCTTAATAAGTACATAATTAAAATATCTATTGGATACTTAAGAAAATTAAACATCTAGCCGTTTATATGGTAATTAACGTGGAATAGGAATCATAATATGAGTGTTTTTAAACCAGACTTCTAATTAAGATATAATATCTAACCCTAGAAATAAGAATGGTGATAAAACTATGATAAAATAAAATTACTACAATAAAGTTGCCGATACATAAAGTTTTAAAGAAGTCCAAAATTACACAATCTTACCTTTAAATAGTAGCGAAATTGTTTTCGATATACCTATATAAATATATATACACATATACAAAAAAATATACATATATATGTACATATACATATACATATACATAATAAAATACTTCAGTAATAATAATTAAAAATAAAATAGACGTAAAAGATAAAATCTTAATAGTTTTTCATTTGTTTTGAGACAATTTTCAATAAAAGTTGGATTTATCTATATTATTCTTATTGTTATCCATATATATGGGGGAGATTTTGAATTGATCTACATATAGATATTACTGAGAGAATTTATATGTAGATTGTCTTTGCCATAAATAGATATTAAGGATTGAATCATGATTTAGAAATAGACCAATAAGATGCTTTCAGTATTAGAATCAACTATTGTGAGACTCCAAAAAAACACGTTATACTATAAGAAAATTTGGTTTTAATGATGGAAATTATTGACAGAAAATACTAATTTTTTGTAGGCAAACAAATTTAGTAATAAAAATCATGGACGGAGAGAGCTATAAGAGAAACGGGCATAAGTAAAATTATCATGGAATTAAAATTTTTGTCACTAAATTTTCCAATAGAATTACAATTTCCGTCATTAAATTTCTCAACGGAATCAAAATTTCCATAGTTAAATCTTCTAATGGATTTACAATATCTGTTGCTAAAAGAATGAAGAAATTTGATCAAACCTACATCAATTTCCCATAAGGAATTTCCTACGGAAACACCATTTCGTAGGAAAATTACTTATGAAATCATCATTTCGTAGAGAAATTATCTACAAAATCACCTTTTCGTAGGGAATTTTCCTAAGAAATTTTTTTTATTGGTAAATGTCATACGCAATTTTTACTAAAAACCATTAACGTCTAATTTTACGATGACTTTTATTATTTTTTCGCTCAATTTCGTATGCAATTTTTACAACACTTTCACTTTATAAAACACCAAAGTGAATTTTTTTAAGCAACAATTTTTTATTCTTTGTTACCAATAATATTTAGATAAAATAAAAGTTAGACTTATCTATATTATTGTTATTGTTATCCATATATATGCGGGAGATTTTGATTTGATCTACATATAGACATTACTGAGAGAATTTATATGTAGATTGTCGTCTTTGCCATAAATATATATTAAGGATTGAATCATGATTTAGAAATAGACCTATAAGATGCTTTCAGTATTAGAATCACCTCTTGTGAGACTGTAAAAAACTCATTACACTATAAGAAATATTGATTTTAGTGATGGAAATTGTTGACGAAAAATACTAATTTTTTGTAGACAAATAAATTTGGTTACAGAAATTACCAATGGAAAGAATTATAAGAGAAACAGGCATAGGTAAAATTTTTCGATAGAATTATAATTTTCGTCGCTAAATTTCCTAACAATATTACAATTTCCGTCAATAAATTTCTCGATGAAATCAAAATTTCCATTGCTAAATCTTCCAATGGATTTACAATAACCGTCGCTAAAAAAATGAGAAAATTTGATCAAACCTACATGAATTTCCCGCAAGGAATTCCCTATGGAAATACCATTTCGTAGGAAAATTACTTATGAAATCACCATTTCGTAGAGAAATTACCTACAGAATCACCTTTTTGTAGGGAATTTCCCTATGAAATTTTTTTCATTGGTAAATGTCGTATGCAATCTTTACCAGAAACTATTAACGCCTATTTTTACGGTGACTTTTATTATATTATCGTTAAATTTCGTACGCAATTTTTACGACACTTTCACTTTATAAAGCACCAAAGTGAAATTTTTTAAGCAACAATTTATATCAATAAAAATAAAAGTTTATTCTTTCATTACCAATAATATTTAGATCAAATAAAAGTTAGATTTATCTATATTATTATTATTGTTATCCATATATATGCGGGAGATTTTGATTTGATCTACATATAGACATTACTAAGAGAATTTATATGTAGATTGTCTTTGCCATAAATATATATTGGGGATTGAATCATGATTTAGAAATAGACCTAGAAGATGCTTTCAGTATTAGAATCACCTCTTGTGAGACTCTAAAAAACTTATTACACTATATGTGTACTTTCACCTATTGCATTACCAACCTCCCTTCCTCTTGAACACACATGGTCAGCAATTTATTGATAGATAATTTATCCTTATTGTGATGTAAGAGATTTTAACGGGTCCATATTAAGGTGGAAGGGAATTAAGTATGTAATGTACAAGGAAAGATTCGAACATCTCAACCTCAAGAGACCTTAGCTGAGTCTTAATGTCTCTCATTTGCATGATGTGCTCACGCACACCTCTAATACTTGTGAGCTTCATTAACGATAACTTGGTCATTAAGGTGTTGGCTATGACCTTATCTGAAGACTCAAACTGTTCATCAATAACCATCAATAGATCCCTAACATGATCACACTCTCCAATAGAACCACGAATACTAACATGAATTTTGGTCTTTATGTACATCATGCTGAGGCGATTAGATAGCTCCTAATATTCATAAAGAGCAATTTTAGCCTAAGTGTTTGTTTCAATAGGTACAAGTGGTTTATTCTTTCGTATAACATAATCAATGTCCATACACCCTAATTAGAGGAGAATCCTCTCTTTCTATATTTTATAATTATCACTATTCAATTTAGGAATATTACAATGAATATTAGAAAATTTTACAGATTAAATAACTGCACAAAATTCAAATAAACATGCTTATGTCACTAAATTTGTTGAAGTAAAGAAACATATATCATGTTTTACCTATGTTAAAACATGCAATCATATTTCTATCAAATTATACTCCTTTCTTAATACCTGTGGGTAAATTAAGAAAAAAATAATTTACTTTTCCATCCTAATTAACCATACAAATATAATAAATCTTCCTGTGAGATAAAATTTATCATATTTGAATATAATTAATTACAATTTGTGTCATTTTACTATATGTAATCCATAACATTTAACACATAATTTTTCTTAAACAAAGATGTTGTGGTTAATCTTCAGCTAATTAATTACATGACACCTCTTTTATGCAAAATATGAATAATAAAGGTTTAACATAATCTTTTTAAAATTTATTAATCATGCATCCATATCATATCATATCATATATATATATATATATATACATACATGAATTTAAAATCAAACAATGATTTAAATCATGCAATTTAACAAAATTGAGTTTGGTTCTGCCGGATTCTGGCGAGGCTGCACGTTGCCGTTTGGATCCATGAGGTTGATCAGTTCCGACTTGAAGATTCCTGCAAAACAAAGAAGGCAC